>NXFV01000505.1:0-10700 GCA_002803225.1 Gamarada debralockiae | reverse complement strand
AAAAAAAAAAAAAAAAAAAAAAAAAAAAAAAAAAAAAGGAATCGCTAAGAACAACACCAAAAGACCTTCTTCCTCTTCCCTCTTTTCTAACTACACCGAATCTCAAAATATACCTATCCCTTTCCCTTTCCTTCTAATGTGGCGTTTCCCCAGGAGCGAAGATCGTCTCCTCGATCTCACCAGGTCCTGTTATCGGACTGAATGCGTCGACCTCTTCTACTTCATCTTCGTCTTCTTCCTCTATAATCTCCCCGCTTCTGCGTCCTGCTACGCTCGTGCTACGACTGTGGCTGCCTGCCCGAATACTGCTCCCGCTAGGATTTCCCGACGAATTGGGTGAAGAGGTATTGATCATTGGGCCTTTAAAGATGTTTTTCTTTCGCTTGGCGAAGACGAGTCCGGTACCACTAGAACCAAAGTTCGGGGGCCATGCACCTTCGTTGAAAGACGATAGGGGTACTTGCCGTACAACGCGGATGTTTGAGGGGAAGGCGCTAGTAGTGGGTGTCGCGGGTAGGACTTTGACGGAGTGATGAGGACTGCGAGTCGGAAGGGAGACTTTGCTCGTTGCTACCGAACCGTTGGAGGATGTAGAGGACGCTTTCGAATGCGTGTGATGATGGTGGTGGATGCTACGGACTGAAGAAACGGATGATGAGGTGGATTTGCGACCTCTGAGGCCAGTACTCGACCGACGGTATGTAGATCGTGGCGTTAATGGAGAGGGTGATAGTGATTGTCTTTTGTTGGGTGTTGTATATATACGGCCGAGTGCAGGATGGCCCTGAGGCTCCGGTTGTAGCTGGGGCCGCGCCTGAGTGGGAGTTTTCGAAGTCGCCGGCCGTGGGCTGGGCTCTTTCGGACCAGCCCTGGAACTATTCGATGATTTTTGAAGAAGATCTGGCGTCGAACGACTAGCTCTCTTCCCAGGTGACCTTGCGCGTTTGGCAGAGTCTAGCAACCAATGTTTCCAATGAGCCAGCTGGTTGATTAAAGCATGCTGATGTTTGCGACGTGGGGGTGCTTGAGCAACACCGTTTGTATGTTGACCTAACAAGTCCGGATTTGAGGTGACAAGCTGTAATGTGCTTCCCCGAGATTTTGCACTTCGGAGAAGGCCTTCTTTCGGAGGTGGAATAGGTCGACGATGTCTTGATGAGCTTGCAGATCTTATTGAGTCTTTCTCGATCGGCGGAGGTGGTGTTGCAACTTCTGGTGAGTCTAATTGCGCATTTTCTGGTAGTCCGGGAAGATCCGTAAGAACGAGATCTGGGTAGTGTGCACTTCGTCTATCTTTTCTCCCTCTACTCCTTGGTGGATCGCCAAGTTTGATTTCCTGGCCTTCTTCGTCGACACCTTTTAGTGTTGGGGCCATGCGTTCAAGACGGCTGCTTGCGGCACTCAGTCTCCGGGACGCTCGATTCTCTGCTTCTCTTTCTTTCCGCTTCCTTTCCCTCCGTACTTGCTTGCGCTCTTCTTTCTCTATGAGGAGGGCCCACCATCCTGCTAACGAATCACAACGCCGTGCCAATACATTCTCAATAACTTGATCAATATCAACTCCGGCGCTACGCATGCGCTCCAATGTCTCCTTCTCCAAGGGCGTTGTGAATGGTGCCGGCTGTTGAAGCTTTAGAATTGCTTGTTGCTGCGGTGCATGCTCCGCAAGGAACGGATGAGTCAAGATATCGGATAAAGCAGGTCGTATCAGGGGTCTCTTCGACAGCAGGACGCTAAGCAGTGATCGTGCGTCTGGAGTGAGATGCTCTGGCCATTTTGGATCGCTGCTTAGGATCTTGGTTCGTGTCACATTATCGTCATCGTCGTCGAAAGGTAGCTCTCCGGTTAGAAGAGCGTAAAGGATAACCCCCAAACTCCAAACATCCACTTTTTCGCCTGCATATTTCTCTCCCTTGAGCATTTCCGGAGCGCTATAGCAGATGGTTCCACAGAATGTCTGTAAATAGCTTGCTTTGCCCTCATATTCTCTAGTAAACCCAAAATCAACCAGCTTGACGTTCTCGTTCTTGTCGAGGAGGATATTTTCAAGCTTTAGATCGCGGTGAACGCATGAGCAGTTGTGAACGTATGACACCGCGCCAACTAATTGTGTGAAGATCTTCTGAACCTTCTCTACCGGTAATGACCCATTTTTCAACAGATAGTTGTACAATTCGTCGCCTGGAACGTATTAGTCGTAGGTTCCCAACAGAGCATTCGTCAACCCTACCTGGACAGTATTCTAGTACCAGCCATACCAGGTTCTCTGTAACTATAACTTCGTATAAGCGGGCGATATGAGGGTGGAGGAACTGTCGATGGTGGTGGATCTCGCGAGCTAGATTCGAGTCATCTTTTTTGGCCGATTTAAGAACTACCTGCAAGGCTTTGTTAGCAAAACTAGACTTCCAGCAGCACCTCTCCATCCTCCGCGTACCTTCGAGCCATTTGTGAGCTTATGCGTAGCAAGATAAACCTTTCCGAACGATCCTTTGCCAATTAAACGACCCAACGAATAGTTTCCAACCGTCCGCAGGTCTTTCGACGAGAACTCTCTGAAAAGCGAACCAGATCAGTATATATCCTCTCCGAGCGGGATTCGGGAACGGTAGCACATACTCCAATAGCTCATGGTACGAGTTGGCAAGCTGTCACACAAGATGTTAGTTTCCGGGCAACCAACCCTGCGATCTTGAACGGGGAAATTGCCCAAGAGTAACACCAAATATCTAACGAGGTATACCTTTGCTTTCCGACCTTGCGATTCAGCCTTTAGCCTTGCCGTCTGCATACCAGTCACCGTTCGCACCTCCTGCTGATATGTTACAAGAGGCCGTAAGCCCGAACATTCACGAGTAGCGCGTCGCGTGGCGATCTGTCGCAATAGCTCTTGTAGGGAAGCTCTTCGGCTGCAATTCGGAGTATAGGAATTCGAAAGGGGGGATCGCGGGGAATCGTCTGATCATTGACTTTTTGGTGATTAATTTAAAGCTTGACAATCAATGGGCACTTGGACGGGAGATAAAGAATCTTGAAGCGATGGCGAAAGACTCTCGTTACAGATTGGGGCACGGACGCAGGGATCTCCTTGAAAATTAGTTAGTAAACTCGCCTGTCAGGAACGGCTTTTGGCTGTTTCTTTTCCCCGACTTCGCTTACAGTACCCGAAGCGAAGTCTCCAAGCACGCGTGGGGAAGTTTATATCACAAGGAAAGGCAGGATGATTGAATGGGACTTTAATAAAGACCCAAATTCGACTTTGTGTCGAGTACTAGAAGTCTACCAGCCAGGTCTCGATTGGATCAAACTACCTGGTATCTTCGAAATGATCCAACTCTGGAAATATTCATCACGTGTTCCAACCCCTTTCCATTCGACATGGTTTATCCCACCTTGAAACAGATAAATCCTAGCAAAGAAAGGTCCGAGGATACGAGTGATCTAGTCTATTTCGTTGGCCCACAATTTTGAAGAGGACCTCTCAATTGCTGAAAATAATTAAGCAATTAATATCACCCCTCTCAAGTTATCATCCTTCCAGACCAGTCATCTTCACACCTAGTTCATCGTTCTCATCCTCGACCAGCTTGGTTCGCTTCCATGATGCCTTTGGAGGGAAAGGAGATTCAAAGCAAGCATCCAATTCTTCAATCGTACGACCAACAGTTTCGACTCCGAAGAAGAACCATGAGAATCCAGCTACAACATCTACAATAATCCAGACAAAGTAGTATTCTAGTGACTGAATATAGCAGATAATTTAAGTGAGTAGGGACAGCAAGACCTACTCCAGCTGATATCTCCAAGAGCACTAGATGTGGTGTATGCGAAAGGAATTGTTATCAAAGTTATTTTGAAGAGCAGGGAGCGAGATTCCTTTGGCACAGGTCTCTTGATTCGATACTTCTGTACGGGAAAGCGACTGAGAGAAAAAGACAAGTCAGTCAATGGTGGTCTGGCTCAGTAGATAGCGTTATACGTACCTGATTGGGAGTGTAAACGAAATTAAAGATGGATCCGAACAGAAGGGTGGACATGATAGAGACTCCTGAGATAGCTTTTGATGGATTGTGTCCTTCCGCAGTGGCTGCTGCAACTTGAGAGGACATAGCGGCCGCGAGTGACAACGAACTAGCGAGGCCAAATGAGCCCCAAAAAAATCTGTTTTGAAACATCAGCCATTGCAGCAAGTGACTGGGGCTCCCGATGCCAACCTCGTTCTTCTCAAAATCCAGTCATTAGTTGCAGAGCCTAAGACGGCTATCGAGCACGACACCTGAATGCCATTAGTTCTATCCATCTGCAGAAACGAGGCAGGAACTCACAATAGATGAAGCAAAAGTAAGCAACAACTTCCTCCTAACCGACTTAACTCCCACAGCAGCAAGCATGGTAGGCTGAAAGAAAGTCAAAATCGTATTCCCAGCCCAACTCGGCCCAAATGTAATTACCCTAACCGTGCCCGTCCTCTCCACGCCGAGTGCGTGTTAAACAACTCCCTATAATCCCAAAGGCCTTTAATATATTCTCCCGGAGTCTGCGGCCTGCTGTGTTTAACATGCAACGCAACTTCCCTGGCCTCCAACTTTGCGACTTCTTTGTCTTCTCCGCCATGATATTTGTAGATGATCTTGGCAGCTTCGTCCATCCGATCACGGGACACGAGCAGCGTGAACTTTCCGTGATGAAGAAGCGAGAAGCTTTGAATTGAGGTAGGGTTTGCAGCCAATGCTGTGCCAGCAAGACTGAAGGCACAGCGTGACTGCATTCCAATTCTTCGGCCAAAGTAATCCATAATGGGACCGCTCCAGAAACAATCAGAGACACTTTTTCATCTGCATTGCGGTAGCGGGGTGAAACTTACCCAAAGGCACATCCGGTAGTAGATGCTGCATTGTAGAGAATGAAAACTAGTCCTGTGGAAGATCTGGTTTGCCTGAGATGTATTGATTTTCGGCGTTTATGGATCCCATGAGGCTTCCATCGAATCCACTGGAGGTCGCATTGAGAAAAGCGACGAGTAAGATTAAGTAGAGTAGGAAAGATAAGTTGCTCCTTGGATTGAGGTCCGATTAATGCTGTGCGATGGCGTACTGAACTCCCTCGTTAATCTCCTTGAAAGCTTCAATACTGACGACTCCTTCAGGTAAGCGTTGGTTGCTGTAATGCTGTTCTGGAGTTCATTCTTTGACTTCTCTTCTGGAATTTGAGCCATTTTGAACGATTCAGATACAAACAGCGTTGCGGAATGCTTCATCTACTTAGATGTTGCTCGGATGTCTTCGTGCGATGTCCCCTACCCTTTACCCCTCGTACCCAACTTGAGAAACGTTACATTGGCTTATCTAGATCTTATCTCATAATTCCTGACCTTCCGAGAGATGCCAAGGGAAAGTTCTAGCAAGAGGATTTAATGACCTCTCATTGACTGTCCTTGGCATGCAAGTGATCGACGGCAGGGGGCCTTATCAACGCAACTTCGGTCGAGACGGCTCCGGCATGTGAACTAAAATCTTATGAGGACCCAACTTTCCCATGTCTCATTGATATATGGAGAGATATCTGCGTCCAACAATTCTCATTCTGTCCCGTCTAGCGAGCCAGAAAGTAAGTAAACGTTACCCACTTTTTGAACTATCAGGCCAAGGAACGTCGGGAATCTGATCGTTTGGATAACAGAAACATCAATTACGGCTGCGAACTAGCAACTCTTAAGTATGCAAATTACATTATCCCTATGCGAAACTCCAGCGCTGTTCATCGATCATTCATTCAGGTCAAGCCACATAACTTGAGGATGTTGTGACGATGGAAAAAACTCCTGTTCCGCTTTCCAAACACATCTAAGAAAGTGTTAGTAATGATCTACTATTGAATATTGTGAGTAAACTTACACATCGGAATCGACAATAGACAGACGAAGATCTGGATGCTTGAGATCCACATAAAGCATTTGTAGGTACCGGAAGCAACGAGCCAGTCATAAGCGCTCCATGTTAGGCCAAAGGAGAAGAAGTTCTTTCGGCAAGTTAGTAAGGGATATCGGGACTTGAGTGGAGGTTGAGGAGACTAACTTTGAAGATAATGAGACAGGTGAATGCTTCGATTGCGATGTCACCTAAAGTAGTATTAGCAGATGGAATCCAAGTCGCAGAGGTAATAAGACTACTCACGATGCGCATCCACAATGTAAAGACTTGCAGCGACTGCCCCAATGACCATGCCCATGACCTCAAATCCAAAGCAGACAATCGGCGAGATGTGAGGAAAGTCAACCAATCTAGACGCCGTAATACCAAAGCCATAAAGCCCAGCGCAACCAAATACAAGTTGAGGAATCACTAGGACGATTCGGAACTCCGGTTCGTAGATCCCATTGTTTCGTCGAGTCATAAACTTAGCACTCCAATCTGCGATTCCTCCTGCCACCAAAAATCCCGCGACGGCTCCAACAAAGGCTCCAGTGTAGGCATACCCTGTCTTGACCTCACCCCAAAAAAGGGGTGGTCCTATGAAAATGGCTGCGAGGATGATTCCGATGAAGACCGTCCATCCGATCATTGTGCCTTGGATGAGACATGCCCAAAATATGGCTGGATGGACAAAAAGGGGAAATGGTCGTAGGAGTAGTTTCCAATAACTCTCGTCTGACTTCCGACCATTGAAGGGAAGGAGCATCTGCCTGTAGCTAGCCTTTCGAGTATTGGCCTCATGACTGTTTAAGATATGTTGACTGCCAGCTTCCGCACTGTTTTTCTCCGGGATCATCTCTCCTGTGGTGGATGTTGGTGCATCAGTTAGCGCAGCAGGGCGCATTTCATGGCTGGCTTCATCTGGTTTCTTACACAGATGAACATCTTCGCTTGATGCCATGTCGGTGTTTAGGTGTGCTGATCGGCGGAACGCAGTTTCTGGGACGAAGAAAATAAGGAGAGGTAAGCAAGCGCCCGTGAATATCGCGACGAAGTAGAATGTCCATGGCCATCCGATGGTGTAAGTTATCTTGCCAACAAGGATTGGTGTGAAGAAAGCGCCACCGAATACGGCGAGATTTGTCAAGGCCATACGTTTGCCTCGCTCCTGTCATCATGATGAGCTTTGCGGACGTCAAGAAAGATGTGCTTGATCTACTTACGTGAACGAAGTAGAGGTCTCCCACTGAGGCATTAACTAGCGCTTCAAATGGCGCAACTCCAATCCCTTGGAATATCCTTGCCCACAGCATGCTGGCATAATTCTTCCCCGAAGCTCCTGCCCATACGCTTGAGAAAATGATGATGATCGTTCCAAGAATGAATAGGTGCCTCTTTCCCCATACTCGTGCAGAGGGGACGAAGAATGTGCCCGCAGCTCCCACCCCCATGAGAAAGTATCCTGTGAGTTCTGCGATTTTTGTGAAAGAAAGGCTGTAGTTGGACGCGGCTAGATCCACTGTATTCGCAGCAAGGATGGGCCCAAGACAGGTAGCGAATATCGAGAGTATTGAGAGGACGAAGAGGATAACGTCGCGTTTCCATAGTGGCCAATTCTGAAGGTATCAGTTAGATGGATAACGATAGATGGAATTGAGAGCATACAAGAGGGTCATTGGGATCATCACTTGGCTGCGGAACCAGAATAATGGGTACGGGGCCCGAGGTATCGCACTTCAGACCAGCAGATGAAGCAGTCGCGACTTGAGGCCTTTCAGGGTCATCAAAGTATCGAGTCGTCCCTTCCTATTGTTAACGGATCAACATGGTGCTGGTAACGATTCGCATACCTGGAACCTGTTCCATCGCCTTATCTGTAAACATGTCAGAAAGAATTCCGCATAGCTGTGTGATCTTGGGATCAAGCCATACCTGCCAGAATCCACATCCCCATCTTGTCGTTGTGTGGTGGATTGACTCCACGACAGATGTGCGAATGAAGTTTGATATTTAAGGTAAAAAACGGGCAGCTATGGCCTCTGAGTAGTTGATCTCATCGATGTTGAGTTGAAGGTGTTCTCTGGCTCGAGCGCGTTTGTGATGCTGTACTGTACTTTTGAGATGTTACGCCTAACTTGATCCAGCTCTGCGCATGTACCGTATCACAGAAACCCTGCCAATAAGAAGCGGGGAATGACAAGGTTCTCAATTCAAATTAGAAATGTATGCAAGGCTGGCGGTTTTCAAGCGTTCCGTTTCTTTGTTTTCCTGGAAATCTGGGGATGATTTGGGTAAGGCTGAGGACCAGTTTGCAACAGAAGAGAGCCTTAAAGGGAGAAATCCGCCTGGGCTTTGGAGAGAGCTTTAGATGAATAGAAATTACGGTGTGAAAGCAAATGTAAAACAAGGATACATGCCGATCTGGGGTTCACGGCCAGGCATTTAGCCCGGTAGTTGACACCTTTGACGGTCCCTCCCTAAATGATCGTCTGGTTACTGGTCCTCCTCTCAAGACTCGTCGCAAAGCATGTCTAACTTCCAAACCAATCATCCGTCGCACATAAAGTTTTTCGCCTCGGAGAGTTTCTCATCCGACGCACAATTTGAGCGACATGAGGTATCTATCAACATGATCCGTCTCCGTTCCTCTAGCACCCAAATTCAACTACCGATATGTAGGAACCTTGTGTCTTGTGGGAGAGCCCTTGAGGCTGGTCTCAGAGTCAAAATACGAGAGTTGGGTTCTGGAGTAATTTCTTGTGAACCTTAGGATTTTTGGCTTCTTGTTCCTAGGAAAGTATGGATATTTCGGATGGTTTCGAAATAAATCAAGTCTGTCGAATCATGTTGAATTGTACGATTTTGGATTACCTAGAGGATCTACAAAGTAGAGATGAGAGCCGCGGGAAAAGAGAGCCACTGTTATGATAGCGGAACTTCCCGCCAGCAGCAAACAGCTTTGAAGGGAAATTAGTGTCCGAAGCCCTGCCTAATCAGGTTATTTTTGTGCAGAGCAATCTGGATTTCATTTCGAATCAGCCGAAGAGAAGTACACCTCCACCTGTGGCTTTGCATTTTTATTTAAAGGGGCGAGGGACGTCGGCCCATTTTTCTGGGTCAAATAGGAGACTCTACTGCATCTCCTCATCTTTCTGCATCGTGACCATCCACCACACTCTGTCACTTTCGCGTCTTTGCGCTCCGGTTGATTTCTTGATTGAATATCAATTGCTTCTATACGTCCTCCACAATCCACCACCACCCGTCTTTCCAATCAACATTCTCACCATGATCTCCGCAACGAGAGTCATGGCAATTGCCGCCGTGTTGGCAGGTCTCACGTCCGCTCAAGGCAACCTCCCGTCTTGTGCTGTGAGTATTTCCCAGCTTCCGCTCCCCTGTGTAACAGTGTGCGCGAATGCCATGCTGATATTTTGCCTCGAAGCAAAATTGTGTCACCCAATTTACTAGCGGTTCGCAAATCGGCGGATGCAGTAACCTTGATATTGTGTGTATCTGCTCAAGCCAGACCTTCCTCAGCGGAATCGCATGCTGTCTCGCTGGCGCATGCGATACTGCGGACCAAGAAGCAGCTACCCAGTATGCGTTGACCATCTGCAAGTCTGGTGGTGTTACCAATCTTCCAACAGTAAGTGATTCTCGGTGCTATCTCCCCCGATTTTGCCGAATTCGGTAGTTCTACTCAAGAATCTTTTCGAAAATGATGTCTTTCGAATTCGGGATTCATCAAACCTCTATCTTGCCGTTTTGAGCATATGCTAATTCCGAAAATCACAGGCTGTGTCCTGCACTTCTACAGCCTCCTCAACTGCCACTGCCGCTGCCTCATCTACCTCTGCAACTGGAGCCGTCACAACAGCAACTTCGAGTGCGTCTTCCGCCGAAAGTAGCGCTTCATCTTCTGCCTCCCAAGCCTCATCGTCGGTCTCGTCTTCGGCCTCAAAAGCCTCGTCTTCGGCTACCAGCGTCTCCAGTCAAGCTAGTTCAAGTACATCCTCTGCTGCGGCGTCAGCAACGAAGAATGCGGGACCTCACAATGTGGCAGGATTGGGTGCCGGCGTACTTGGTGGTCTGGCAGCAGCAGTGGCATTATTGTGACTTTGATTGAGGATCTAGTTTGGGATCGTGCCAATAGTGGGGTCTACGGGCTTCGTACTTACTTCTTATTTTCGGCCCGAACATGTACTTGTTCTTTTGCAATGGAGCAAAATTGAATCCATGTGCAATACCCAACACCTTGGGTCTCACTTTGACCGAGATATCATTTATGACCATCTTTGATCTTTCTTTTGTCTGTCCCCTCCCTGTATGGCACGGGTTAACTCGGAACCCTTGACTTTCGAGATTGCTTTTTCGGTCCGGATTCTTAGGAGCCATATCTTTTCTTCACTGTAGCCAGCCTCCAGGTCTCGGTGCCAATAAACCGGGATTGCGATCTCGACTGATCGGCCGAGCGTCACTAGGATCCATGACCTGGACACATTCTCCAGATTGACAACTGACAAGGTCCCTTTCAACCACGATTTAGAAGCATGTCCTGTTCCCGAAACAGACTCAAAATGAGGACCGGAGAAAAACTGGGAGATATGATAGCAACTCAAGCGAGGAAACCAAGTCCGAACCTCGAGGGCGCTCATGGCGCAACCTCCCTGGTGTCACAAATCTTGCCGCGTATGAATTGTGATGCCACTTCTGGCGCTCTCTTGTGGCGCGATCATCTGCTTGAGCAGGAGTCTCACAACTGAGTAAGATCTATTGCGTGTCACT
>NXFV01000504.1:0-17678 GCA_002803225.1 Gamarada debralockiae | reverse complement strand
AAAAAAAAAAAAAAAAAAAAAAAAAAAAAAAAAAAAAAAAAAAAAAAAGGAACGGCTTATTTATGGGGTGAGACCTCAGAAAAAACCTATAAAAATCAGACGAAGAGATGCTTTGACCCCACTGCGCTTGCTCCCGCCACATCTGAAACTTGACGGTTTGGCCCTTGTCCAGAACGGTGAGATCTTCGACTGAGCAACAGCAAGAAATGGACTTTCCTCATTCGAGCTTTGTTTAAAAAGAGCAGTCTCTGCCGTCTTGAGGGAATTTTTCAAACGCACCGACGTCGCCAGATGTTCATGAACTTCATGCTGAGGTGGCTCTCAGGCTTCTGAGAGCCGCACCAGCGGAGGAAGGGTAAAGCCGAAGATAATATTTCGTCCTCGGATGATGGTGGTACAGTCAGCTCACGATCATTAATATTTGCCGTTTTCCAGCTTAGAGCCGTTATGAGGTGAGTGATGCGAATAGGGACTTTTGCTGCAATTGTCCTTGTACAACAAAGTGCATGGGTACTGCTCATGTCTTGTAGCTTTCTGCGGAGGAGGCGGTTGGAGGGAGACAACTCACGATTTAGAATTTCTACCGGTAGTGGATTGACGTTCTGGGAGAAAAAATCATGCAAAACTTCCCGAGGTGATTTTAGGAACAAGTTGATATCCCACTTGGACGGGACATTCAACTAAACAGGGACTCATTCCGCGATCTCTCCCGATCCCATCAGTTTTTGCTAACCGCGGATGGGCTTCCCCAACAGCCTAAAGGATCCGGATAGATAAAGGTTACAGGGTAGGCCCTTCGCCCTTCAAGGATATTGAGCACAGGCCTCCCTTTGCATTGGAAATACCTTTTCGACATCGCTATGACGTTTCCCGCGGGGTATCCGCTTTGGGTGGTGGGTTCGCAATCAGAGGGAGGACCCAATTTTGACATACGCAAGCCCTCAAATTGTGAGAGACAGGAGAGACATAGTTCGGGGTCTCGGAATTTCGAATACAGAATAGTAGACATCTTGCTTAGCTTTTTGCCTTTGGGTAGCTGCATTCAATAATTATTCAGATGGAACTTCCAACTGAGGGACGGCATCAGTGCATTCACTAACCACTACTAAGCGCTATGTCAGGGACCTATGCCCTTCCCCTAAATCGTTCGCCACGCCTGTAAAGCGGTCGTCGTTTCTGGGCAGTGATATTCCCGCTTCAACGCCTTTTTTGACGCTTCAACGCTTTCCCTGCAGCAAATACTCAACAGTGTACCGAACGGGTATTCCCCTGTAAATCAACTACCATGAAGTACCGTGCCAACTCCAAATCTAATTTCAACAGCGGCTCAAACTCAAAGCCCAATGGCCACTGGCCAACCGCTGACAGAAAGATCTCGGATCGTACCCCTTGCACTTCCGTAAGCATTATGACTCTAAATCGATATAATTCTTCCTTATCAGCATCAAAACACCCCGGAACCTGTGTCTTATGCTTCTTATTATTCATATGCAAAGCTGATCTTACGATAATGGATCAAGATACTTTCGTAAGCGATGCCACGTTTATTCGTGGATTGTGGATTGCGTTTTGGTTTCCCGGCCCAGGGTTGCGAACCGATCTTTTTTATTCTCACCACACCACTCTACCCTCGCCAGTTGCTTGGACCTCTCGCTACTTTTTTCGACGACCACCATGTCACAGACTCGTGCTCTCACGCTCAACCACGGCCCCAATAGCCCACCAAATGGGCCCAAATCCACAGACAGCCCTGGGCAAATCTAGCATCCACGAAATGCACATACGTCGGATGCATCGGTCGGTGCATCTGTCGGTAAGACACTAGGACAAGGTGTCTGTGAGCTCCGGCAGCCAGCATCCAGCATCCAGCCTTAGCATGGAGTTTTGCCCAGGGTAAGGCCATGGGTAGGTATATGAAGAATCTGTATCACTCACATTCCGAGCTCCAGATGGTGGATCACCCTCGCAGCTCCAGCATGCCCGTTTCTGACCAGCCTTGATGCTTGCCGTGCCCAACCTACCACAACCGTCCACCTGCAGCTGCCACCGTCGAACTCTTCTGTTACAAGGCACTTGGCGGCCATAGCTCACCGTTCTAGGTCTTGATCCCTCACATAAGTAGTTTAGGTTACGGCCTTCTCAGGAAGCGCTAGTTGCTGTCCTACGTTACCTTCTTTTCTTCTATCAAAATTGCTTTTATTATACTTTTGCAAGGGGAGCCTCGTTTGGCAAGTCATATTCGTCTCGTTTCCTCCCCGTCTCGAGCTATATATACAAGGCATGCGGCACCGTGTGGGGCGCCTTCACTCGACATCGTCACCCGATCCAAACCTCATCCTCTCTCATCCGCCGAACTCTTGCTACTCTTTGACTTCAACGTCCTCTCCTCAAGGTGAGCTCTTCTCCCGTCTCCCATATAAAGCTCAAAGACTAACCTTTTCTCTCGCAGACTCTCGAAGACGGACTCATAACTCAGACAAGATGTGCGAATATACGAAGAACTACTACATCTACACTTCATGTATGGACCCCGGAGCTCACTTCTTTGGCACCTCGGTCGACGGGAAGAGATCACACAGCTGTCCTAGAGGACCCCACGAACGGTATATCGTAGTGCCAGGTCACTGCCCACTATGCTCTTCCTGACACAGAGCCCCACCTCCGACGATCTATATGGATGGACTATACACAACGATCTTTCACACGTACTGATATATGATGGTTTAGGAGGTCGGGTCCATCTGAACGATTTGGATTCATGGCATGGTTATTACGGCGGGCGTCATGGCTGGGAAATTCGCTTCTTCATTGTATCATTCTTTCAACATTCACTTTTGGAGGGAGAGCTGGGTTTTTAAGGCGAATACTGGGGCAGGACAAAGGGAATGAATCATGGGAACGGGAGGGTGTGCTGGATTAGGAAAAGTACGGCAAAGCTTGGAAAGCAAAGCTATATGTGCCAGGAATCAGGAATGTGGAATTGGATATCAGATTTCCTTCATAAGGCGCAAATATATCCAATCATCATTATCTTGGGCTGCTTACGTTGGTCTTGTTCATGGCATCCTGCAAGTGTGGAGCGTTCGCTTGGGGTATTATGATGATCCGGGGCGTGTCTGTGAAGTCTCAAGGCTGACTTTGGGGTGGACTTCGGCATGAAGAGGTTGCATATATCAAAATATCATATACCCCACGATCCACTTTCCACGATTCCGCCATAATCCGCCATCGGCAAACCAATTCGGCTTTAACCATTCAACTGATCACACAGTCGTTCAAAACAAAACAAGCTCTGTCAGACAAGAGAGGCAGACCCTTGCGGCGCGATGCCGCATTTGGCAACCTCAGCTACATTGTTCACAGTGGTTTGGATTTTGACTCTGACCGGGAGCGCCAGAACATCTAGTGCTACTGTGATATAAGCCTCAGCCTGTGATATAGGTCTTTAGATACATGAAAGATAAGGCATGCTATGCATCACCCAAAAAATTAATACAACGAAGAAAATAACGTGCCGTGAACGACGGTGCCGCACTACTGGCTCTGTTGCGCTGTCACCAATGCAGTCATTCAAGCCTACCGAGCTCCTGCAAACCTTGACGGCGTCTGCTGGTACCTGGGTCTGAAGAGACGCATCATAATTTCATATGTGAGTTTCTGCAGATAGCGGATAGATCCATACCTTGAGGGAAATTTTGAACGAGGTCCGGGTGTCTCCAGAAATAGAATCATTGAAGTATGTTTGACGACTGATTCTTTAACTGGCGCTTCTCTTTCTCCAAACATTAGACACGCTGCATCATCTCATTCCTGTATTTCTAGCCAGATGAACATGTGACAATCATGTCGTACGAGAGGAATTTGTTACAGCGATCATGGATTGAACGTTTGGAGCTCCCATGCGAGTCTGGGGTTGACGCGCCACTTCTGCCATCCACGGACTAAGACCACGAATTGATCTATGCGCAAACTTTATTTCTGCGCGATAGGCAGGTCGTTGCAGTTTGTGGAACCAAAGACCGCGGATCTCTTTACGATGCATCCGTCAAGGCCGGGTTGGGTCACCTGTCGTTTTAGTTCACCGACCACCGACGAAGTGGGCCGCTGTTTGAAGCTATTCATATATCAATCGCAAGATACATCAGAGATGCAGATTCTTCGGGACCCTGGCATCATTTCCGGAAACCTTAATCGATTTGCAACGGTTTGTTCATCTCTGGTGAAGCACTGACGTGAGTGATATCCGGAAGAAGTCGTCGTCACACTGGGCCGCAGCTTGATCCAGAGCTGCTCCACACTGCCCGTGTGGGCCACTGGAGCCAGCCAGCCAACGGCGCGCCTGTACAGCGAGATACGAGTATGAGACGGACAAACTTTAAGCGATGTTGAGATACCTTCGGTTTTCCATCACTACATTCATGAAGATGTAAAAGTTTGAATTTGTGACACGAGTACAATGCTGTAGTAAGAACTTTGTTAGACGTTGTAGCCCACAATCCAATGATCAGTCATTATCAATTACTGCCAGGCCAGCAACGACGAACAAGATGTACACGATATTGCTGTAGGACTAGTATATTTGGAGGCTTTCAAGCTCAATTGGCTCAAAGATAGAGAAGATCTTCTACTAAAAAGTTGCCACGAATGAGAGGAAGAACGCAGTAAATTCGAGAGTTGACTTCGAGGAGCCAAAGTTCTGAAAAAGCTTAAAGAGAACTGGGTTTTGCCAGCGGGAACAGGCGAACACGCAGGAAGCTTCTGGCCATCGATTCTTCCACACTTTTAAGTGACTGAGGAGGCGGGATCCCAAGAGCTTCTGAGCTTTATCATAGTTGTCTTCAAATTCTATATTTCAATTGCGACGAGTGATGAATGATGAGACACCAACAATCACTCAGTTGCGTTGACCCATTAGGCTTCAACAGCTGGTGCAAGTTTAGTAATACCCATCTCGCGGTCTCACTGTCTCTGGGATTGACATCGCCGTTTGCCGGATCCTTTGAAGCTTGAGCTTTGTCCAAGTTGCGAACTTTCCGTTACCAGACAACGCCTAAGAATGCGGGGCTTGACGCTATGACTGGTAGGGATGCAGATGAAAATAAGCTTTGTCAACAACATTTGCTCGGTCAGCCACTTAGCCATTGAAAATCTCGCCAGCTTCATAGACACTAAAGAATGGAGCGGGTGTGAAATTGGTGAAAAGGAGGAGAGTTTTCACTACTTTCTGCATTCAAAGTTAAAGCCACCATAGGTGCAATGCTACTATGAAGGATCAATTGAGTGGGTCTTAAGGACAGAGGAACCCCGGAGGATATTAAAGTTTGTATGACTTGGTCGGACCGACCTTTTAAGGTCCATTATTGGCTTGATTTCAGGCCGAAATCTTTTGGTTGATACTTAGGGCTATGAGCTATAGCACTTCGAGAAAGGTGTTTGTTGTCAACGTTTAGAAACTTCCGAGAATTGTCTCAACCTAGGTGGCTGAAATCCGAAGGTTGTTTAATACAGTACAGTAAAGTTGGGAGATTTCGAATCGCATCGCCTGCCCAGCCTTGTAACAGCTAGCAGACGCCGACGGGCCTGCGGCGTTTGGCAGCAATGCGCCATGGTCACTGATACACAAGGATGGTTGGACTTTGAAGTAAACTTTCGCAACGGTTGAAAGGATAGTTTCTAGCTCAAGAGGAGTAGTCGTAAGTGACAAAGACATTCAGGGATGATCATTGAACGTGCTCTCCATTAAGCGAGGTACTAGTCACGTGAGCTTCCCTAGCTACACCAGTTAGCCTGGTTGGACTTTTCCAGCTCTTACTTTTTGTCCTTCGTATTTGTTTCTTCTCCCAATCTACAGGTGAATAATCAGAAGCTCCTCACGTTGTGTAAGGCTAATATTGACCCTAAGCCTCAACTTCTTATAAGAAAACGGTATCTGTCCTTCCGCAGAGTTGTACGCTTGCATAGAATTCCCCTGTTCTCAGGGTTACTCTTGAGCGGACCTCCAAGGACTTGTAACATTTCATTCGAAATGAGATAACAGTTCAAAAATAACCCAAATATCGTATTTCTTTCTGCGCTTGCCTCGGGACACCGACAATGATTCAGTCCGGTCTGGCGATTCCGCGTAGACTTTTCTTCAGCTAGATCTGCGTCGAAGTCGAAGCCAATGCATTGTGTCGAAGCCTGATGGTACACAATAGGCTTAATCTGCCCAGTCACGATCCAGTCGAAGAACTGTACAATTATTCAAACTTAAGAAGGGAATATCTAGACTTCTATCAGCTTCCCCAATTGGCGGCCGCCCCGTCCAATGAATAGGCTTTCCTTTTTCTACAACATAGATAAGCCCCTCTCAGCGCCTGAGATAGTATGATTTTATTTCCTTTTATCAAGTAAGCTGGGGTGTGCAGAATTCTTTCTGAGATACCAGTTTCCTAAACTCTGTCAGACTACAATTTTATCACGACAGAGAGATAGGGATATACCCCAAAATGGGCTCTTATTGCATATAACAGGATAGTGCATTGTCAGAACGCGCTTGTTCTCTGCTAGGAACCGCTGTCTTTCAACCCCACGTGCAGCTGTTAGACTGTAGTAATGGTTCTCAAGGCGTCATGTCCGTGCCATCGTCCGCTACTGAGATCAATACACTGAATTTAGTTATTTTGGTGGTGTCGATCTTCTCTGCGCTGGGTACAGGATGGATTATTCTGAGCTTTTTGGTCAGTCCGTTGCCAATCATGGGGTGCCATTTCTGACTCAACTAGCTGTTCAATCTTTGAGGACTTTTAGACACCAGTTTGTTTTGTTAGTAGCCGAATCAATCAGGTCTAACTTTTTCTTCATGGAGCAATGCTAATCTCACATACCTTTTTTTTGGGGGAGGGGTTTGCCATTAGCGACTTCTAGATGGCCGTCGGCTTCAGTTCATCTGTATCTGTAAATCTTGGCGGTCCAAACATCGGTAGTGCATCGGAGAAAATGTTTTGCAGTTTTAATAGGTTCATGATTCAAAAGTTTGTTGTTCAAAGTACGTCAATCTTTCACGCTTATGGCACGGGCTGAACCCTCGATAGCTGATTACTGGGTGCTCACAATTGCTGTATGTACATACTTCATTCTGAATAACCACAAGGCTCAATCAGATTGGACACAAGATCACTGAATCTTTTTTGGAACTTGCCATAATTTCTCTCCCTGCTCTGGGTAGGGTTAGGGTTGGCATTCGTGGGATATGGCGACATTGGTGCTTTTAAGTACAACTCCTGTTTTCACCCCTACAACTCAAACTAATGCAAAAAGGGTGTTGTTTTGAAAGCGACCGCACCAGAATACTCGTGAATTTCCTCCGAGATGGCTGGTCACCCTCTCCATACTCGGGCTTTACATCCGTCTATACTTCATCATCCATCGAGCTCACAACAGCTTCGTGTTATTCGAAGAAGACGATGCATTTGGAAGCCTCCAATCAGACTCTCCATGGACCAAAGCCGCCAACCATAGGCAGTTAAATATATCGTCTCTCCCAGAAGATGATTGTTAGCGAGCAGGGCAGACTCAACCGACACGCACAGGGCGTCGACGAGCGTCTCCGTTCCTGAAAGAGCATGTATGACTTGAGTGAATATGCGGATGTAAGTGCTAATTTGAAGTAGATTTCCTATCAAATGATGCTGTAGCAGCTCGTATATATGCTCATCTGGACGATTCCTACGGTGATATGGATCTATCGGGCGAAGGCATCGATATTCGTCTCGAGCGTGGGATAAATAGATGTCTCTGATAATCGGTATTGAGTATTCTTCGGGATCATAGTAGGTAACTCAGACGGAATTGGCGGAGTTCCGTCTGGTGTACGCATTGTATCTTTTCGAAATTGGGGAGTTGTTGGACATGGTCTTTGGGGATCACTGATCCTGTGAGGGATTAGATTTGGATCTTTCGAATAGGTTGAGGGATTGGATTTAGATTTTGGATCTTTGGATCTTTGGATCTTTGGATTAAGGGAACTGACCAGCATCCTCCAGCCTTCTCTCTTCTCTCAAACATGCGGATAGTGCCAAACTCCTGCTCTTGAGCCAAAGCATCAACTGTAATAGCTCCGGCCGGCCCTGCGCCAATAATGGCGACTGACTTGATAGGAGGCTTTTCTCCTGCCGAAGCATTTGGTAGAAGGTAGTGTTCATAAATGATGAATAAGCGAATACTACCCTTTCTACCACATTTTTCCTAACCAAAGTCCCTATTAACTAAAATTTCTACCTCATAGACCCTCCCTTACGTCTATCAACCTCTTCTATCTTTTTTAGCATCGAATCTAAAATTGGTGGGGTATAATGGAGTAGATATGGTAGCATTCGCTTATTCATCATTTATGAAAACTACTTTTTCGTACCTGGTATCTACATCGGTAATTGAAGCTTCAGAGAGGGTAGGATTGATCCCATTCTTCACTGAGCGAAGGATCTCCACAAGCAACGCATGCTTTGGTTCTGACAAGTGAGAGGTGGGAGTGGAATAAGCTTATCGTGGAGATCTACACAATGGTGCAATCCAGCTGTATGAGCTCCTCACCAGGGTCCTGCCTTAATTAGCTTCGGCAGAAGGGGAAGATAGGGAGTCGACATGGATAAAGAACTCTTGGTATTTTTCTTTTAGGAAATCTAAGGAGCTGGGCTTACCTTTTGTCTCTTCTATGGTGATCGGTGAAGGGGAGGGCCTGAACGGTGTGGCTTGAGGGTGTGCTCCCGTCTGAACCCAAGATCGTTGCCGAAGCAGCTTGCTTCTACTTTAGATGAAAGTCATCTTTGAATACTGTTGCAAGTAATTGCTGATAGTTTTTAGCCCAACAATCACTCGCAAACCGCTGCTCAGAAAGTTAATCCGGTCAGTCACGTGACTAGGTGACATCGCGCCCAACGCGGTATGACGCGAAGCTCACCCGTCAACATCGACGAACTTGAAGCATGCCAATCGAATCTCAGCAGCGATGTCTGCCGACGAGGAGGACTATAGCGACATTGCAGACGAAGATTTCATCGAAGTCTTTAGCCAGGCATCTCAAGTCCTTCCTCCGCATCCACGCTCTCGAACATCTCGCGACGTAACTGAAAGTGGTGGATCCGGCGATGAAGAGGGAAATGGCAAAGCCAAGAAAAAATACAAGATACATGAAGGCGTAGACGAGGTTCCTAAGGCTAGTATGTAATCCTTGGAGCAATTCCTCCTCTGCTGATCAGTGCTGAAATTCCACAGTAATATTGGGAGCCACACAAGCAGAAGGCCTTAACCCAGATTCAAGCCCATACAGAATCAGAGGTCCAATCTACAAAAAACCGAGGCCAGAGCCGCCCAAACCACCCAAAGCTCCGATTTTCTCTGCCGCTTCTCGAGCAACTCCCCAACCAAACGCACCTCAGCCAAAGCCACCGGCAAGGTGGATAAGCGGTCTCTCATACGACGATGGCATTGCTCGAGAGTTGGACGATCTGCCATCCGATGCGTTCTCGTCTCCATCACCACCACCCAAGTCACTATCTTCCTCACTTCCGCGACAACGCTTCGTGGCACCGCAAACTGGCCTTCGTCAAACCACTTTATTCGGTGGACGTGCTCCAGATCAGGTACCGGCGTCGCAGGTCAACAAAAGGCACAACTTCGTTAAGGATATGCCCCCAGAGCTTCCAACCCACCACGTTCTGGATCCTGAAGCTCTAAAGACATGGGTATATCCAACTAATCTCGGAGCGATACGCGAATACCAATACAGCATTGTTAGAAATGGGCTCTTCAATAATCTGCTCGTGGCACTACCCACTGGCCTTGGGAAAACGTTCATTGCAGCTACGATTATGTTCAATTACTATCGCTGGACCAAGGATGCTCAGATCATCTTTGTAGCCCCTACCAAGCCACTGGTTGCTCAACAAGTCGATGCATGCTTCAAGATCGTTGGTATTCCACGATCAGAAACAACCATGCTTACAGGAGAGCAAGCAACGGATTTGAGAGCAGAGGAATGGTTGGAGAGGCGAGTCTTTTTCATGACACCGCAGACTCTCGTGAACGATCTGTCGACTGGAATAGCCGATCCGAAGAAGATTGTGCTTCTTGTTGTTGATGAAGCACACCGAGCGACTGGCAATTACGCTTACGTCAAGGTTGTCGAGTTCATGCGCCGATTCAACAAGTGCTTTCGCGTTCTGGCCTTGACTGCCACCCCTGGTTCAGATGTGGAAAAGGTCCAAGAAGTAATCAATAACCTTGAGATCTCCAAGGTGGAAATTCGAACAGAAGAATCTGTCGACATCCAGCAATATGTGCACCGACGAAACATAGACCAAGTCCTTCTTGATCCATCAGATGAAATCATCATGGTGAAGGAACTGTTCTCAAAAGCCCTCCAGCCACTCGTCAATCAACTTTGTTTACAAAACGCATATTGGAACAAAGACCCCATGTCACTTAATTCATTTAGCTTGATGCAGGCGAGAAAGAATTGGTTTCAGTCCCCTACAGGCAGACAAGCCAACATGGGACTTAAAGGCATGATGAATAGCCTATTCACTGTTCTTGCAAGTGTAGCGCACGGCATAAAATTGCTTAATTTTCATGGCATTAGCCCCTTCTATTCCGCGATAAAGGAATTTCGTCAAGGAGTTGAAGATGGGAAAGGAGGGAAGTACAGGAGGCAGATCATCGAGAGTCCGGATTTTAGGAAGATGATGGAAAGAATACAGTTCTGGCTTAACAAGGACGATTTTGTCGGTCATCCGAAAATCACCTACCTTTGCGATACAGTATTGAATCATTTCCTCGATGCTGGTGAAGGAAGGTTGCCAGACGGCGCTCCACCATCGAGTACTCGAGTTATCGTCTTTTCAGAGTACAGGGACAGTGCTGAAGATATTACACGTATCTTGAACAAGCATAGACCTATGATCAGGGCGTCCGTGTTTGTAGGGCAAGCAGATTCGAAGCGTTCCGAGGGCATGAACCAGGCAAAGCAGCAGGAGACAATTCGCAAATTCCAAAGTGGGATTTTCAATGTTCTGGTGGCAACCTCTATTGGTGAGGAAGGGTTAGATATTGGACAGGTCGATCTCATTGTCTGCTACGATGCCTCAGGATCCCCGATACGCATGCTCCAACGAATGGGACGAACTGGCAGAAAGAGAGCTGGCAATATCGTATTGCTCTTGATGCGTGGCAAGGAAGAAGAGTCGTTTGCGAAAGCCAAGGACAACTACGAGCAGATGCAAAAGATGATCAGTTCTGGAGAACGTTTCGCCTTCCGACATGATCTGTCTGTCCGCATCGTTCCTAGGGACGTCAAGCCAGAGGTTGACAAGAGAATCATTGACATTCCGTTTGAAAATACGCAGGATCAATCTTTACCCGAGCCAAAGAGGCGATCCGCGAAGGCGAAGAAGAAGCCCCCAAAGAAATTTCACATGCCCGATGGGGTTGAAACAGGATTTCAAAAGGCGTCGAGGTTCAAGGAGGAGGGTATCCATCTGACTGACTTCAGAATTGCTGTAGCACCCAAAAAGATCAAGGTAGGGGAGGAAAGTCAATTGACTCCCATCCCTTCGCTGGAGTCGGTGCTTCTAAGCCCTGCGGATACGGATGAGCTTCAACGGCGATATCAAAACGTCCCTGGGCTAGACTTCGAGGAGGTCGAGATGCCGAATATGAATTCCCAAACTCTTGCTCAACGATCTCTTCTTCCCACTGCCAAAGTTCCCCATGGCCGATTTACGAAAAAATGCGTACGCTTATTCCAAATCCTGGCTAGCTCCCAGCGACGAGAAGATCGCTACTTGAAGCCCTTCGGCGATGAGACTCCATCCAGATCTTGGAGTATGCCACCTTTGGTGGAAGATGAGCTCGATACTTTCAAGCGACCAGGTCTCAAGAAGCGAGCGGCACCAACGAAACGTAAACCAGCTGCAAACTCAATTCTGGTTGAATCCAGTACCGAGACCAACTCCGAGGTTGATGTTCCCGCTCCTGCAAACCGTCAAAAGGCTAGAACGCCGGTTCCATCATTCTCCGAGGACGAGAGCGACAGCCAACGCAATCTACTGGCAAGACGCAAACAGAAGATAAAGCGGGCTATACTCTGCTCAAGTGAGGGCGAAGGTGATGACCTTGCGAACAGCGAAGCTCCTTCTGAAGATAGCGACGATGGTGAAAGTCTGAAGGATTTCCTTGCTGAGGATGAGGAAGAAATCGCCACGGCAACCCTCCCCTCTTCCCAGACGCTGTCTTCGCCTGTTGTGCAGCAGACGCTGGGACCGCTCTACAAGCCTAGCCAACTCACAGCGACGCAGGAGACAACTGAGGACGACGATATGCCTGATATCGGAGAACTCATTGGGAAGAAGATGAAGGCTACGCCCTTGACCATAGAGAATAGCGATAATAACGAGGACAACGAGGATGGCCCGGTGACAGGACACAGAGGGAAGAGGAGGAGACTGATTGTTGATGACAGTGATGAGTGATGTACATGTGTGCAATTTTGCGACATTAGCGTTGGAGTTCAGGACCACAGTATGGGCATACATGCTTGTTTTGGAGTTGAGGGTAATATTGTTTGTTTTAGATGGCATCGAGCCTGAAAGTATGTATAGAATACTTATCATATCAGATGGGGTAAAAGCAACTTGCTGTTTGCTTCAAGGATTTCTTCATCCTCTGCTCTGCTTGGTGATGAATAGCTCGCGCCATGGCTTTAACGCATTTCCAACCCTTGCAGTTTGTCAACCAAGCAGTCGGACACCCCTCAAGTGTGTGAGACTCTTCAACTCAACTCGTTCAAGTGGACTTGGTGATTGCGGTTTTCATTTGCTCTAATCGACAGATTAATCTGCGATGGGACGAGAAGCTTGGATGCAGTTGTTTTGATTTATTACTGCTACATATTTAATGTGCCGTCCTTTTCAAACTTTATATCTCCTTGGATGAACTTCCCATTCCCTGAATTTATTGTCCCATTGGAAGATTTGGCAGAATTGACAACGTCGTTCCCTCCAAAAGGCAGAATTGACGGCGCTCAAACCCTTATCTAACCGACCCGACTCTGGACTGAAAACTAGAGCAAGGCCGTAAAAATAAGAGAGCGTCAAAAAGTAAACTCTCTTTGAGATGAACCAAACGATTGATATGTGTTTGCCAATCTTCCTGTTCGTAGGCGGAGATGGAAGACGGTTCGACAACGTAGTGACATGCTGGTCCGAGCTTCGAAGAACTGATGAATGTCACTCTCTCCCTGTAATTGGTTGAAGCGACCCCTGTTAGCCCATTTTCAGACTTGGCGAAAGGGAGGCGAGTCGGATGTCCTCGACCTTCAAAATTTATATAAATCCATATTCCCTAGTTTTGAATCCAAGATGGCTAATTCAATTCAGGTGTTTAGTGTGCGTTCTAAACGCACTACAAAGTCGTCCTCCAACTTTTGCAACTTTTCTCACCTTGAAAACTCATTCAAATATTCAGAGATTTTGCTCTTCGGCTTGGGCTCTCAATTATGCCAAAAGCCCTCCCTTCAGACGGCGTAGTCCAATCTACTCCTCAAGTCTCTCAAATCTCTCCTCCAATATCAGATATCGAGAAACAACAACCCTCAAGTGGAGATGAAGTCGTCAATGCCTCCAAAACATCAGCCTTCAAAAGTCTCGGCTTGCTTGACCGCTTCCTCGCACTATGGATCTTCTTAGCTATGGCTATTGGAATTATATTGGGCAATTTCGTGCCGAAGACTGGCCCTGCTTTGCAGAAGGGGAAGTTTGTTGGCGTGTCAATACCGATAGGTTGGTTCTGTCTTCTCATTCAGTGTTTGGGGTTGTTGGCTGACTGGGCATTAGCGATTGGGCTGCTTGTGATGATGTATCCTATTCTTTGCAAAGTCAAGTTCGAAACTTTGCATCGAGTCTTCAGGAATAGGAATATTTGGATACAGATACTGTTCAGTGTCGTTGTCAATTGGGTCATTGCTCCGCTTGTCATGGTATGTTCCTTTTCGTACCCTCACCTCACCTACCCTTCACGAACCTGTCTGATACTTGTATAGTTGGGCTTAGCATGGGCGTTCCTTCCAGATAAAGGTGGGCTCCGCGAGGGTCTCATACTCGTGGGGTTGGCGAGGTGTATAGCAATGGTACGCCCATCCCCTCACCCATCCTCCCCACCACACCTTGGATTACTGCTGACAATACTACCAGGTCCTCATCTGGACCGGCCTTGCAGGCGGAGACAGCGAGTACTGCGCGATCCTCGTAGCAATTAACTCAATCCTCCAAATGGTCCTCTATGCCCCCCTGGCGCTCCTCTTCATCAAAGTCATCTCCCGCGAAGAAGGAACCCTCAACATCGAATACTCGATCGTCGCCAAGTCTGTCGCGGTCTTTCTTGGCATTCCCCTCGGCGCTGCTATCTTGACCCGTTTTTTCCTCCGCAGGGTCACAAGCCCGCAGTGGTACGACGACTTCTTCCTCAAGTTCGCAGCGCCATGGTCGCTCATCGGTCTCCTCTTCACAATCCTTGTTCTCTTCGCAAGCCAGGGTGAGCAAGTCGTCCATCAAATCGTGTCGGTAGTGAGAGTCGCTGCTCCATTGGTGGTGTATTTCACGATCATCTTCTTCTTGACATTGCTTGTGACTTACAGATTGGGTTTTGGGTATAAATTGGCCGCTACGCAAAGCTTCACTGCTGCGAGCAATAATTTCGAGCTGGCCATTGCGGTGGCTGTCGCGACGTATGGAGCGAATAGCGATCAGGCTTTGGCGTCGACGGTCGGACCTTTGATTGAAGTGCCTGTTCTGCTGGCTTTGGTGTATGTAGTGAAATATATTGGGAAGAGAAGGGGATGGAAAGATTAGCTAGGGAAACAACTCTCGCCATTTGAGCAATTGCCACGCTGAATCGCCCAACCAATTTGAGCGATCGAGGATAGAAAGACATCTCTGACTATGCGTTCAAATACTGAATTGATTGCTTCCGAGTCACAAGAATCTTTCCAAATATATTCTGATTCTCATCATGACGAGAAAAGCTTCGTGCGGTTGTCCGGGTCTCTTGGCTTCGTTGGAGAAATGTCGAATTTGCAGTTACTATGCACAGTTAAAAAAAATATAAAAAAAAAAAAAAAAATTAAAAAAAAAAAAATAAGTTGTAGAGAAGGTGGAAGGGAAACTCGAGTGATATTCGATCTTTGGCAGTTTTTTCTTAGACGTGCAACAAAACTCTTGAATTGAAATTTGAACTGGATCATGGTGACATCAAGGTACCAAGTCGTAGACGGGATTCATCTTAATCAGATTCAGGTGCCGCATTAATTAGAATAGAAGACTGTTGCCATTAACGACAAACAGTCGACGACGTCTTCGATATTCTGCATTAAGTCGTCTCAGTTCCTTCAACATCTTCGTGCGATCTCTGAACACACCACTCCACTCCTCCAGTCCACTATGGCATCTCTACGAACCACCTCACGGTTCTTCGCCGCCACGCGTCCAGCCATACGCTCCCAATTCATCACTCGAGGAATGGCGACAAATGGACATCCCGTCCAAAGCACTACATCCCTATCCCAAACCTCCACGATTCAAGAGTATGCCAAGATCCAGAAACCAAGATCAAGACCTTCTACATCTACCGCTGGAATCTGAACGAGCCTACTACCAAGCCAAAAATGCAGAGCTATACGCTCGATTTAAATAAGACTAGTTCTATAATATTAGATGCATTGATTCGGATTAAGAACGAGGTTGATCCTACTCTTACTTTTGGACGGAGTTGTCAGGAGGGCATTTGTGGGAGTGGTATGATGAATATTGATAGCGTCAATGCTTTGGCTTGTTTGTATATGTATTCCTTTACTCTTTTTCCGAAATTTCTTAAAGGGGAGGGGATTTAGAGTATTAATTAAGCTAATGGATCGTACGACAGGCCATATCCCAACCGACACCAACAAAGAAACGAAGATCTACCCTCTTCCCCACACCTACATCATAAAAGACATTGTTCCTGACCTAACTTAATTCTACAAGCAATACAAATCCATTAAGCCCTATCTCTAACACTTCGCCCCAGCAACCAACGGCAAAGAATATCTCCAATCCAAGGAAGAGCGCAAGAAGCTAGACGGACTCTACGAATGTATTCTCTGCGCCTGCTGCTCTACATCTTGTCCTTCATACTAGTGGAATCAAGAGGAGTACAGGCCTGTACTTGGGGCCAGCGGTGCTGTTACAGAGTTATAGATAGTTAGCGGATAACAGAGATGGGAAGAAAGAGGAGAGAAAAGCAGCCCTGGGCAACTCTATGAGTTTGTACAGATGCCATACTATTTTGAACTGGTCGCGGACGTGTCTGAAGGATTGAATCCGGGATTGGCGATTGCGGAGATTAAGAAGGAGATGGCTTTTTAGGGGGCCTGATGGCGGAATGAGAGGTGATTTTGGATAAATCCTAGAATAGACTGACACGTGACAATAAGCAGGCCCCCGCGTTGGTGATATTGAAGTGAAGTACAGAAAAGTGAAATGCATAGGAGCCGCTCCGTCATTTATGCAAATTCCCGGGCGTTGCTCGGGAAGATCTATGTTCTGGAAGCATCAACAAGCAGCCGACTGACTCCCTTCTAAATTGGAGCTGTTGCCGCTTCATTCGCCGTTACTGAAGCAATCCCTGTTGGTTTCTTTTCCTCCGCTTATTAGTTTCGCAGCGGAGCCTAATATCAAGCATTGCTTGAGGGTTGTAATGACGCTCGAACAGGCATGCCCTTCGGAATACCAAGGGACGCAACGTGTGTTCAAAGATTAGATGATTCACTTAATTCTGCAATTCACATTACTTATCGCATTTCGCAGCGTTCTTCATCGATGCTAGAACCAAGGGATCCGTTGAAAGTTTTAACTATTATATACTCAGACGACACTAACATTCGGAGATTGGGATCCTCTGGCGGGCGCATACCAGCCGGAGCCAGTAGCCTGACCAAGGCCTGGCCGCCCGCCAAAGCAACAAGTAACATAGGATTGGAGATTACCCGTAAGGGCATGAACTCTGTAATGATCCCTCCGCAGGTTCACCTACGGAGCGGTTATTTTAGTCAGGGGATAGCCTTGATCCCAATGCTGCTTCAAGCGCTTCTGGCCATGTATTCATAACGAATACCTACCTCATTTCTGAAGTAGCCAGACTATATCTTAAACAGAATGTCCTGCCCATAATCACTTAGTCTGTGAACGTTCTCCATAGCCGATGGCGACAGGAGCTCCGCTTCGGATCCGTCCATTAAACATCCTGACAGATTATTACCATCCTCCATGTTTTTAGCATAAGCCCCTATGATATTTCTATCAAAGGTTACTACCGTCAGGCTTTAGGATGTCCCCGCAATTCGATTATGTTGTAGCGTTAACGCTACTTGCTGTCTCTTATTTTTAGTCGCTAAGACTCCATTTCTGGGGTGCAAATGCTTCCAAAGGTTCGCTGCAGAGAGATCACTCTGGCTCCAATACGGAGACCTTGTTAGGACTTTTACTTCCTCTAAATGACCAAGTTTGAACAACTTTCCGGCCCTAGATGAGTGTTGCCACTCTTCCTGGGCCAGTCCGAAAGCCTCACTGAGCCATTCGATCGGTAGTAGCGACGGGTGGTGTGTACGAAGA
>NXFV01000503.1:0-112862 GCA_002803225.1 Gamarada debralockiae | reverse complement strand
ACAAGACTACCCAGACCTTTCGGTCAAGGTGATGAACTCGTTGGCTCTGTCAGTGTAGCGCGTGTGCGGCCCAGAACATCTAAGGGCATCACGCATACTGTCCATGAGTATTTTTACCCACAAACATCCAGCGATCTTTGCATCAGTGATATAAACCCGCCCTCTCGGATATTAATTACTCATTCTACTCCAGCCATCAAAAATAGGAAAGTGCTTCTCCGGGGAAAACAAGCGCCCAATCTGCTCATTCTGGTTGATCAACTAGGCTTAGATGATATGAGGAACAGGGATTAGCTCTTCGAAGAACTTTTGTTGATCGATGAAGCTGGCTGAACGATTGATAGTCCAACTTCTGAGTTATTTCTCACTGAATCTTCGATGGGTCCCGGCCATTCGAACACTGCTACTTGGAATGATCGTCGACCCTGAGCTTTTGAGCTTTAAAATGCTACTCCTCCATCGCCAAAGCATTAGTATGGAATACGAGAGTAGCCGCTGCGAAGGTAGTGGAAAGTCCTCTTGGCGGCACTGGACAGCCAACCTCACTTACTAAACAGAAAAAAAAATACGTAAGGAAGATTGAGTGGAAATCAGAGAGAAGTCTTATAGCAGGTAGACTTTCTCAGACGTGCAACAAAACACGACACTTCTGATGCTTGACTGGTACGGGTGACAATCAAGATGATCAAGATACCAGTTCGTAGGACTCCTTCCTAGAGATGAGGTTCCAAGCACACTATTAATCTCTAAGGCAAATCAGTCGGAGTGTATTTTCCTTCTGATTTTCCTTCGATGGGTTCATTCATTTGAATACTGTGACTTCCAATGAACCTCGACCTTTGAGCTTTTGAATCCTGAACTATTGCATATATATTACTGAAGTTGCGAAGTATTAATTCGGAATATAAGAGTAGCCGCTCCGGAATGTATGCATGGCCATCTTGACCACAGGAGAAAATTTCCCAGTTTGCGCACCACACGCAGGCATAAAAGAGTATGCAAGGAAGATGGAAAGGAAACATGAGAGAATTTCATAGCAGGCGGCATTTGTCAGACGTGGAACAAAGCCTCTCAAAACCGAATTTGGCTGGTCATGGTCACACGAAGACATCAATGTACCCAAGTCACTTTTGCCGGTTCAGGCCAGAGCCTCGGGGAATAGGAAGGTGCATATGGGGGAGCAACGCCAAACTAATATTTAAGTCGACTTATATACCCCCAACCTCAGAATCGACTTTTCCACAGGGAGAATTTCTTCATCTGTTTTCAAAGCTTTACGGAGTAGAAAAATGTTCACATCATCATCGCTGAACGTGAGCGAACGTGTTTCGTCTTTTCGAGGCTTTCTCTTCTAGACTGCTACTCTCTACTACATTTTCTTGAATGTTGAATTTTACTCTTCATCAAGTCCTTGTAGGCGGCAACTCAGTAAATGGGTATCCACTATCGACCATTGGGAGGAAGGTTTGCCTGGTGCTGAGCATTATAAGATCCATGCGCCCTGGATGGGTATTTGTTGAAAATGGAGGCCCAGTGCTGTGCTCAGGGAATATCACTCAACCACGGAATTCCAAGCTTCTTCATCTCAACTGCCAGCTGAAAGAGGTAATCCAGACTATTCCCTGTGTCAGTCCCATCCCACGACCCATAGGACAGCGCAGCTCACCTTTCACACTGTGTCTTGGCCTTATGTACCGTCTCTCCCCAAACATAAACCCCATGCCTTCTCACCAGCACCGCATATGTATCTGGGTACCTGTCCATGGCCTCCTCCAGACTCTCTGTCAAGTCTTCCTCATGAGGCGTATTTTCAATAACCGGAATCCTCAATGTGTCATGGTATCCCAAGCTTCCCTGCTTCTGGAATCCCCTGCCAAAGCCTTTGATTTGCTCAATGTTGTTGATCTCAAACACCTTGTCATTCAACGGTCTCTGTTCAAGCAGGAGAGTGACAAGAACTGCCCATTGCGAGTGTGTGTGTATGCAGCAGCCAGCTCCGCGTTTTGTGAAAGCGGCGATGAATAGCGGGGTACATTGGGAGGGTTTGAGAGCGGGTGGGGACCGTAGGTAGATGCGCTTTTTGGGGTCGAGCTGCTTGGAGAGTTCGAGAACGTAGATATCTTCGGGTTTCATGAGCTCTTTCTGGACGCCGGAGGGTGCGAGGTAGACGAGGTCACTGAGTGGAGAAATAAGCATTCATCCTAACAATTCCGGGAGCAGGACCTACTTGTCTCGAATGCTAGTTCCTCCGCCAGTGCCTGTAACCTAGAATGAGCTTTCATTTGGTTAATTCTGGAACAGAATGAACTTGCCTGTCACCCATCCTAACGTCCAAAACTTCTTGCAGAGCTCTGGGATCAAATTGGCGGGGTGTTGGAGGTCGTCGGACTTGATTAGATGGTCATTGGAGCTATCTGAAGAAGCCATTTCTGCAAAGATCACACTTGTACTAGAAGGGAAGGAAGTACAAAAAGAATTGAGTGGTTGGAATCAACCAGCAAGGTCCGATACTGGGTAGAAGAGGGGGCGGGGGAAGGAGGGTTCCGGATGTTGAAAAGAGATTTGGGGAGGCTGCGATTTCGCAATCGGTACTTGTACCTTTCAGTGCCAATCAAGTCCACGTGGAAAGAGGGATCAATGGCAGGACCTTTCTGAAGAACAATGTGAACCTTTGTTCGAGTACGGACATCGTTGAAGCTATCCAAAACCATCATTCACTCTTCATAGACTTGAACTGATCAATTCTGGTCCGCAATTCACTTATTAACGAGTCGGGAAGTTAACACGTATCGTTGACGGCACATAAATTCAATCTCCTCTAATGGCAGGCACGCTAAAAGGTCCCTCAAGCTCTAGCTCGGCTCAGCCTATCGAAGCCCCCAGATTTCTGTCGAAGAGGCCACGTTAAACAATTCACTCCGACCGAGCACCACTTAAATCAGCCTCCCACAATTTGCGACCAACTCCTCCTCTTTTCTTTCTTTCTTCTCTCCATCCACCGAGCTCTGGAAGCAACACAACAGCACCCAAGGCTTCTTTAGATAGTTGACTCTTCTGGTCCTTCAATCTGTTTGATCATTAAGATCACCTCTTGTTGCACAATGCGTCTCTACGCTACCGCCGCTACCGCAGCTGTAGCTCTGCTGGCAGGATCTGTCCACGCAGATGCTCAATCTGTCCTCAGCGAAGCTAGCTCTTCTGCCTCCAGCGTTGCTACTGAGGCTTCTTCTGCTGTTGAGTCCGCGACTTCTGGCACCCCAGAATTGCCAACCTTCACTGTACGTTACACCAATTCACATTGTGACCCCTCAAGGTGTCCTCGAAGCTTCTCGCAATTGGATTGCTAACCCCGCCTTTCACAGCCTACCACCATCAAAGCCGACTTCATTGAGCAATTCACAGATGATTGGGAGACCCGATGGAAGCCATCCCATGCTAAGAAGGATACCAAGGGCTCCGACAAGGATGAGGAGTGGGCATATGTTGGAGAGTGGGCTGTAGAGGAGCCTCATGTCTTCAAGGGCATGGAGGGTGACAAGGGTCTTGTTGTCAAGAACGCCGCTGCTCACCACGCCATCTCTGCCAAGTTCCCAAAGAAGATTGACAACAAGGGCAAGACTCTCGTTGTCCAATATGAGGTCAAGCTTCAGAGTGAGTACTTGTGAGCTCTTTGCTGTATTGCGGTCTTGCTCACTGAACCATAGACGGCCTTGAGTGTGGTGGTGCTTATATGAAGCTCCTCCGCGACAACAAGGCTCTCCACCAGGATGAGTTCTCCAACGTCTCCCCCTACGTCGTCATGTTCGGCCCCGACAAGTGCGGTTCCACCAACAAGGTCCACGTCATTATCAACCACAAGAACCCAAAGACCGGTGAATACGAGGAGAAGCACCTTTCTACCGCCCCCGCCGCCCGAATTGTCAAGACCACCGAGCTCTACACTTTGATTGTCCACCCCAACAACACCGTCATCATTAAGTTGAACGGCGAGCAGGTTAAGGAGGCCAACCTTCTTGAGGACTTCTCCCCCGCTTTCAACCCACCCAAGGAGATTGATGACCCCAAGGACTCCAAGCCAGACACTTGGGTTGATGAGGCTCGTATTCCTGATCCTGAGGCTACCAAGCCAGAGGACTGGGATGAGGATGCGCCATTCGAGATTGTTGATGAGGAGGCTACCATGCCTGAGGACTGGCTTGAGAACGAACCCCTCACTATTCCTGACCCAGAGGCTGAGAAGCCAGAGGATTGGGATGACGAGGAGGATGGAGATTGGGGTATGTACAAACCACGAGACCCCGCCCACTCTCATTCCTTCTCTTACTAAGCAATGGCTGACTCCGAATTCTCCACAGTCGCCCCGACCGTTCCTAATCCCAAATGTGATGAAGTTTCTGGATGCGGAAAGTGGGAGAAGCCTATGGTGAAAAATCCCGCATACAAGGGCAAATGGACGTAAGTATTCCAGACTGGGACCTCTCTCTCCTTATGAAGTAATACTGACTTTAAATCAAACAGCGCCCCCTATATTGACAATCCCTTGTATAAGGGCGTTTGGGCGTAAGTGATCCCTTGAGAAATCTATTTCCCGTTCTGTGCGACATTGTGGCGTTGAGCATGAAGACTGCCTCCTCAACGGGACCCTTCGGTGTCTCAAATCAATGAAACCCCACTCAATCCTCTTCTCGAGCAATGCTGACTTCGAATCCAGTCCCCGAAAGATCAAGAACCCCGACTTCTTCGAAGACAAGACCCCAGCCAACCTTGAGCCCATGGGAGCCATTGGTTTCGAGATCTGGACCATGCAGAGCGATATTCTCTTCGACAACATCTACATTGGCCACTCCATCGAGGACGCTCAGAAGTTCGCTGAAGAAACCTTCTTCGAGAAGCACCCCATTGAGCAACTCCTTGAGCTCGAATCCAAGCCCAAGGCTGATGAGAAGAAGCCACCCCGTTCCCCATCCGATTTGGTCTTCATGGACGACCCAGTCCACTACATTCGCGAGAAGCTCGACCTCTTCTTCACCATCGCCCAGAACGACCCCATCCAAGCCATCAAGTTCGTTCCTGAAGCCGCTGGTGGTCTCGCCGCAGTTGCCGTTACTCTTCTCGCAGTTATCATCGGTGTTGTCTCCATGAGCGGCTCTACTCCTCCACCTCAAGTGAAGAAGGCTGCTGAAAACGTCAAGGCTACTGCCGCTGACGCCAAGGACAAGGTTGCCGAGGCTGTCTCGTCTGGTGCGGACCAGGCTAAAGCTGAGGTTAACAAGCGTTCTACTAGAAGCACTTCTTAGAGTGGATATAGAGGGCGAGGCAAGAACAGATACGGGCCGGTGGGAAGGAAGGATGTTACAGTAGGTAATTGGACGACACACGTGCATTTTCCATCACTTTCCGCATATTCCAGGAGAGGGTTTTTACTGAGCTTTCAGCGGAAATGTATTTTAGGCGCCAAAATATTATGAAAGCACGTCTTAGAATCCATTAAGTGAAATGTGAAGGTTGCATTACGAGCAAGTACATGAGATATTAGGGGAGAAGGAGTATCGGTGGGTAAACATGCTAGTGCATTGGGTTAATCAGAGAGTGCTGTGGGACTTGGTCTTCTTTCAATCTGCATTCTGAACTTCCTACCTCGAGAATGTTTCTAAGCTCAAAATCCCTTGTGCTCTTCGGTACCACAACACTCGCTGTCCGCAATCCATTCCCCTGGATTTGCGTCGGTATTATGGAGGAAGATTACTGCAACATGCTCGGCCACTGCACGAGCGCCTACTATCTAGCTGCACTTGAAGACAGCAACCTCGTACGTCGGCATATCATTCTCCCTCTTCGATTACCTTTCCATATTTTCCCATATTTCACCCTCTCTCGCCTTCTAACATCCCCAACCTATCATTCAAAAAACTCACTTTTCTGTAATTTCATTCTCCAAAAAAACTATCAGCTAACATTTCCCAGGTTACAGCAGGAGGCACTGGAGTCGGCTACAATATCAGCAATCTCTGCGGCACCTACTTTGACGGTATCGGCACTCTTGATTGTTGGGGCGATATCTATGGTGACTGTAATCAAGATGTGACGAGCCTTGGAGGATTTGCCGTACTCGCTGTTACAACGACAATGACAGCACGAGCGACTTCTTCCCTCAATTGGGACAGAGTGCAGATTTGCCCCCAAGCTTGTCTGTGCTTAAGACAATGTCGGAAACAGGTAAATAAGAGAGAATCTAGGGCGGCAAAGGGCTTGGATAGGTTGGCCTTGGGCGTTTAGAGATGATGTTGTTGATATATTTTTGACGGTCTTGAAGATTTTACAGTAGGGAGGCCGGGATTCTGTAACTCTATTTGCGACTGGCATAAAAAATGAATTCTTCCATATTGTTTTCTCCCTCGCTTTACAATTTGCATATATTATAATTATCATAGTATGAGAGGGCGAATCGGAATTTCCTTTTTATTGTTTTCTTCCTTTCACTGTTGAACCTTCCCCGCCGTGCCCTGTCAAAGTTGTACAGATTTATGAACATGATCTCCGTCATTCGTAGCATGCCCCAAGCACCCCTGAGACCATATTGAGGTTGCTGATTTTGTCCCCTGGAGACAACTTCGTTCTCTGCTATTGTGTCGAAAACCCGAATTTGGTCTGGAGTTTAGTAGTACTCCAATCATTCGGTTTCCATCTAAATAATGACCCGGTTTGGCATACTATCTTTCAGCTGCAGTGAAGATGGGTATTTTCTCCAATATCTCACCATAGTAAGTGCCTCTATCCGAGATGTGTCTGTTGGGCAAGCTACGCATCTGAAAAAGCAATATAAACATGAATTGTCTAACGGTTATTTCATCTCGTTGAGCCATTTTCCAGCCCCGAGCCAAAGCAATATCAACATGAAGTCGTTTAATCGTTGTGTAGGTTGAACCATTCTACCATCCCAATAGTAAGTCCACGTGAACTCTTCTATCCATGATCCAGCCACGCCACATCTCAATGAACAGGATCCATTTGGAACTGCATATCCTCACTCGTCGGGGTCTTCATTCCATTCCCATTCTGTGGACCCCAGCCAGAGTCATTACTACTTCCGCCCATAATCCCCAACGCTCTGAACTTCTCAGGCATTATACCCATGAAGCTAAACCTATCCTTGTACCGAAGGACCTCTCCCTTCTCAGTGATGATCGCATCAATGTACTTGGCGGGTGTGACATCGAATGCCGGGTTCCACACATTTATGGATTGTTCAGCAATAGCTACTCGTGCAGTGTTATTCACATCGATATCTCCATTCTTGCCAACAACAGCACCACTAATCTGTGTCATTTCCTTTCCGGCACGATCCTCAATCTTAATATTAGCACCCGTCTCAGTCTCGATATCGATACTTGTTGTTGGTGCTGCAACGATGAACTTTATGCCATGTTCCTTCGCAAGAACGGCCAAACTGTATGTCCCAATTTTGTTCGCAGTATCTCCATTCCTAGCAACTCGGTCTGCCCCAACGATCACGGCAGATATATTCATTTCATCCTTTTTGCGTGAAAATAGGGCACCCGCCATGGAATCGGTTATGAGTGTGGAAGGGATCTTCTCGTAGACGAGCTCAAAGGCTGTTAGGCGTGATCCTTGGTTGTAAGGCCTAGTTTCTGTACAGAACGCATGGTTTAGATAATTCATCTTGTGAAGACTGCGGATTATGCCGAGTGCTGTGCCGTGGCCTGATGTTGCCAGTGAGCTGAAGGATGTTAGCCTTAGCACCGAAAAGAAGCCCAGATGGGGAAAAGACGGGATGGGAGAACTTACCCTGTGTTACAGTGCGTCAAGACACTTAATTTCCTGTACGCTTGATCTGGGAGTCCTTGGGTGCCAGGCGGGCTCGTAGTGAAGAATCTCAACTCATCAGTCTCGTCGATGGGGGCCATATGTGGCTTTTGTAGTGATCGCAAGTATTCAGCCCCGTATCTTCCAATTGCTAAGTTTGTAGTCAAGTCATCCTCTAATATCTTCTCTGCAGCTTCGATATAAGCCAGTCGGACATCTGCACATGCGAGAGTTTGATCGACAGATAGTGAGTCGTGGGCAGCGGTTTTAGCCGTCTTCTTGAGGAGCTTTATGGCATTCGAGAGGTCCACCGCAGTTGGTCTGCTGCCCATAAGGTAGTCGAGTCGCTTGTTGATGTATTTGACAATGTCTTCCGTTTGCTCGGCTCCTACTTGCCATGAATAGTCGGGACGCCAGGCTGAAGGATGTAGGGGACTTACCATCCTTCTTGTGATCCAATTCTACAGCCAATGCCAGCGCTGCCACAATTGCTATTGCTGGTGCACCTGAGAAAAGACTTAGCAACTACAGCCTCTTGCCATTGCTCCAGATGTATACCTCTCACTCGCATAGCCTTGATACAATCGAATGCCTCCTCACAAGTGGAGACATTGTCGTAGACGAACTCATGCGGAAGTCTCAGCTGGTCGAGGACTTCAAGCTTGCCCCTGTGGTACTTGATAGCCTCCAGTCCCGTCTTCTTGTCTGCCATAAGCCCTGTCTTCAGGGGCTCGTCCACCATTTTTGAGGTTGTCTCGAAGTGTTGTGGCTGGCTTAGCTATTAGGCTTGAGTTTCGAGATTCTTTGCAATGAACTGCAGAAAAGCGCAAGTTTAACTTCGAAAGGCCATTGCTTGCACGGATTCGAAAATTCATTGTTGTCGCCTTTTTTAGAGGCGGTGAGACCTTACTGCCGGTCCCCTCTTTCTGTATTGGGCGGAAATCGTCCGCTTCCTACGCCACCACGAGGAAGAGGAAATAAATACAAGTGTTTCCTTACCATTCCTAAGCTTTATGAACTTATTCCTCGGTTCAACAAGAAGTAGAGGCTCCAAAGTTGATGCTCTATTGCTAACTGTCTAGAGTCATCAGGTTCTTTCCTGACTTTTCACGGCAATATCAAAGCTGAATGGTCGTCCTTGATTGTAAGTGCACCACACTTTCACATGGCTAACGCATGGTTACAAGTTGAAGCCGCAATCTCCACGGAAATCCTTTACTTCCACTCCCCATCGACCTGAGCAAAAGCTGTACTCAACTAACGAAAGGCCAATAATCTACCCCATAAGTTTGGGTCCCAGGGATATCCGATGGCCCCTCCAGGGTCCCAATTATAGCCTCTGCACGTTCTCCTCCTTTCACAGTTATCTTTCTCTTTCAAACCTGAACTTGAATATGTGCAATTGTATCTTTATTCATACAACTCAGCGCCACTCAATCTTGAGCAGAACTTCAAAGTAACTTTCGGAGCATATAAACAACCATGGGGAATCATCATCATGCTATCACAATTCCAAGAGCATATCGCAAGCGCCAATTCCACATCCTGACGCCGAGAAAGATCATCCCCGATGAAGCAATTATGGACACTTTCAAAACCTTGGCAATGCGTTGCTCCTCCCACATATACCAAATGGACTCTATTACAGAGTCTCGAAGTTCGAATCATAAAATAAAAGGGCTGTTACAAAAGTGTTCAAGGTGGCGGCGGCCGGTTTCGACTCGTGCGGTTCACAATCTCTCCTGCCTTCAGCAAAGCGCTGACTGGATCTAAATTGTTGTCTTCTGGGGAGCTGTTGGACATGAATTCGCGAAGTCTGGGATCGTTATTGTCGGCTGGCGGTATCTGCTGCGTATTCGGCGCGGTGTACCCTCGCATTGGGGCCATCGAGTTAGGATAATCGACAATCGCATGGATTCCTGCAGGGCAGAAATGTCAGTCATATTAGAAGTGAAATCACGACGAGACAGATGAAGCGGTCAATGGCACACACGGTTCGGTAACGTACCATTTGGCGATTGTTGCGAGCCAAGCATGGACGCCTGCGGGGACAAAGACGGGGGACGGAGTGGGGGCAGTTGATGTGGATTGTCAAAGCTACCAGTCGACTTTTGAGGATATAATGTGGGTATAGGAAGAGCGCGGTCGAGAGATGGCTCCATGGGGGTCCTAGGAGTGTAGAATACCGAGGAGCCGGGGCTGCCGGATGAACCAGACGACCTTCCAGCTGTTGACTCAGATGACAGTAACGGAGGTGGATGCCCTTGCCCTGTACGATGAACATGCTGCAGTGAGCCAGTGAGGTTGAGAGGGTCTCCAACTGGAGGACCGGTATAACTAGATCGCCTTGCGGCCGCTGGGTTTGTCATTCGAGGTAGCTGTTGACCAGGTATGCTATTGTCATCCCGATGCCCATCTCTCCAAGTAAGTGTTTGATGGGCGCCACTGAAAATAGAATCCCGATAGCCAGGAAGCACAGTGGGAGAAGTCGTGTTTGGTGAACCCTGACTATTGGCAACTCCGACACTCAATTTCTTCAACCCGGTCAACTGCGGAGATGGCTGGCTTTCTTGAGCAGGCCATTGGCTCGTATTCGATGCAGATGACTCGACGCGCATTCTACCAGTCGGAGTATCGCCCTGAACACTTGCACCGCTGCTTGTCGTCCCGCTGCTTGCGGTGCTCCGATGAGCCTCCAGTTTCGGTCGTTTGGCGGCATCTAAATCGGACACTGTGCAAGTTAGTAGGATGTACCCTCAATTTGATGATGAGGGTCCATTGAAGGCCTGTCTTAACATACCTTGTTGCTGATTGGACTGTCTCGCTTTAAAGTCCGCCAGGTATTGTGAGTACTCCTTGTACTGATTGGTTTTCTTGTACTCGGCCAGCTCGTTGTTGTATCTTTCCTTTGCAGAGAAAGCTTGCTGCTCATATGGCTCCTTTTCAGCTGGCGAGAGATTCTGCCAATTCTCTCCAACAAGTTTCGCTATTTCTGTGAAGGACAAATTCCTTCCCTTGAGCTCTTCCCGCGTCTTATTGGAGAAAATTACATATGCAGATGGTGGTCTTTCGGGAGCATTTTCATCCGGCTTGGGATGTCGCCTGTACTTGCGCTTTGCCCCGTGAGGACCACTACCTCCGTCCTTTGCCTCGCTCTTGGTGCCACCCGGCTTCTGGTCTTCCCCTTGTCGATCATCATTTGGTGTATTTCGAGAAGGAGATGTTAAAGCCCTGTCCGAGGACAAGCCTCTTGAGTTGGCAATCTTCCGCTGGAGCTTTCGCCGATGACCGAGTTTGACACCGAGGGCATCGAAGTCGGATTCTGTGATGTCGAGGATTGTGTCCCAAGTGTCAAAACCTTGATCGAGGAAGTCCTGGAGATATTGAGAGATCCCCAGCTCCGCAAATATGTCTCCCAATTCAGTCATACAGCAGGTTTGTCTGGAACCGATCGTCCAGGTCTTTCAATTATCATGAACCAATCCGAAGTTTTCAAAGACCTCCCAGGAACAGGAGGGGCCCTCGAGTGGTGATTGACCACCTCCCCCGAATGTTAAAGAACCCTTCCAGATATAATTCGTTTACTCCCCAAATATCGTTCGTCTCCAGGAAGTGTGTTGGATACTGACCGCAGAACCAGCATCGATATACAAGGTATACCTGTCTACTGTCAAAGGTCGATGAGGGCTCTCAGGCGGCACTTAAACGTATGCGTCGAAGACTTTGAGCCAGGCCAGAAAAAATTTGACTTTGGAACATGCAACACTCAAGTGTATTTTGGCAGGAGGCTTCTCCGTGACGTTGTTTGCACAAATTTCCAAAATCGGATATTCTTCTGGAAGCAACTTTGGCCTGCCGCTAATATAGGTCCTTCGTAGTGTGGCAAGTAGCGTATCTCAAGTGTGGGTATGCAGGACTCGAATGGTGTATGTTGTAGCAGTATGGAGGGTTGATCGAGATTCGAGGAAGCCGTAACGTCAATATGTTAACAGCGCTGACACTTCTATGTTAGCGTCAGCGTTCAAGTTCAGGTACAGTAAATGCTGATGGCAGTTAAGAATGCCATGTCCTTAGGCTATTCAAAGCTGAGCCTTCCATTCTCATGTCAGGTTTTGTAGTGGGGAGATGACGCAGGTTTACCTGGACACTACTTCTCGAGACGGCGCGCGAGTTTGGTTCGGTTGTGTACCGTCGGGGCGAGATCTTCTAGAAACGATCGAGATATCAAATAAATGAAAAAAGGCAATTTGTTGCTTTATACCGGGTGTTCTAGACGGTGGTTCGTGCAGAGTACGTAGATCCAAAATGTATACCTATGGGTACGTAGGGAGAGTATGTACTGAAGAAGGAAATGATTTGTCGGTTCAGGCCGAGGAGCGGGTGGTAAAAAAATTAAGAAAGAATAGAAAGGCGTCTTTGTTGCTTGTGCCTGTATGTGTACGTATAAAGAGAAGAATGGGGAATATGTGGATGTGGGTGAGCGAGTAGGCGGTGATGTCGATGAACTAGGAAGGGAGAAACATTAGGTTGGAAAATTCGCACATCTGTCTAACTGCATCGTGATGCAGATTCGGGAAGGAGAGAAGGCGGCCGATGTCGAGGCGTTCTCGGTAGAGGGTGGGAAAATTATCGATGCCTCATGTGCTTTTCGATGCGCTTTTTGGGGCGGTGGCCGGGGGGGGCAATCTGAATGACAACAGTCATGTCGCTGTCAGGGACCAGTTGGGGCAGATTGGGAGCCGATGAGTGGACAATCTGATCCAGGTTTTGATTCCTCGATGTTGTCGATGTGGGCATTTTGTGCCATTGGGTGTGGAAGGGCATGGGGAACCGGGGATTGTGTCCGGACGAGTGATGGCATTTGAAGACTGCCAATAACGATTTAATTATGGGGAGGCGTCTGAGCCAGACAAAAAGCATAATTAACGATGATGATGGATGGATCTTTCTATGGAAAACGAGAGGCAAGAGTCTCGTATCCATCCTTCTTGATCTCAAGAATAGCAATGGGATTCAAGTAAATCGCATTTTCGAGGACATCGGCCCGGTGGTTGTTGGTGCTACAAAAAGAGACAACGGGTACGGTATCCGGATGGGCGAAAAGGGAGGAGGAGAAGTCCCGTCGAGTCAGTTGTGAGTGAGGGCGAAAAGGGAACGAGAGACTATTGAGACAAGAGGCTATTATTATCGTTAATATGCCTGCTGCAAAGTTGCAGTGATGATTGGTCTTGAACCATGTCAAGGAGAATTCTGGTACTAAATGGGACACTTTCCCATTACCATGGGATTTTGAATGGAACAATGGCATTTCGTGATCTCGAGGACGGACGCACAACACGAGATCGAGAGCCCAGATCTGAAGTAAATGGTTCACTGAGTAATAATGAGTTAAGGAGCAATTAACCATGCTGAAGTCAATTTTGGATGACTTCTCTGTCTCCAAGTACTGAGAAATCTCGTATGATGTGGAAGTATTTTTGGGTCACGGTGAGATTTATTTGATGGGAATTTTTGAGTGTGGGTGACACAGGATGACAGAGCAAAGTCGAGGAGGAATTTTGCCGAAAGGCAAATTTTAACGATGACATTGCATGCCTCGTGTATAGATAATAGAAGACTTCGATTTTACGTGGAGGAGGTCCTAAATTCAATATAGTCTCTTCGAAGTCTCTCCCTCCAAGAACTGTTTTGAATCAATGTAAACGGCGTATGGCGGCATATGACTTCCCTGTTACAAGTTGCAAAAGTAAACTTTAATTGCTATAGAAAGTCGTAGATCCTTTAAACAAATTTAACCTTTGTCGACGGATTATTATATTTCCTCTGTTTAATTTGTTAGAGATTAAATATCTTAGGCCATGATACTTATTCGAGTATTTTCTACTAAATATACCAATACTGGTGGTAATCTCTATCCAACCATTTCTGAAATAGGAAAATGCAATGAGAAAATTATATGTGCTAACAAATCAAGAACCAATGCCTCGCACTTCCATATGAAGGAGAGACGGACAAATTTGGTGGCATGCGAACCAGAGGAGAAAAAGGAATTTGCCCTCTTAAGTATCTGGGAACAGAAGCGGGGCCATTTCTTTAGCGGGATCTGAGCTAACTTTTGCCAGTAAAAATATAGATAGAAATGTTCGATTTCCATATGAAAATGCGATACGGATGGCTTTTTCCTTGACAAGGTAGTATTTTCAGGGACCTCAAATTTCCTTCAATAGCCATGCCACCTTGCCACAATTTACCCGGTAGGCCTTGATGCCACGAGACCAATTGTAGTACTTACAGGGCTTCGGAGGTGAATTGGGTTTGCAACCCAACACGCGAATGATCGAATTCGATCCACAACGTTTACATCTCGAACATTTCCATGTAGAATCAAAAGCCGCGCCGCATTACAGGAGCAAAGAGGATGTGGGAGCTCCATGTCGCTTGTTGATCTTCTATTAATACACGTATCAGTTTCTTTTTTTGGATATTTGCCTTGCTTTGGGGACTTTAGCACGTGCGATTTAAAGGACGACTTTACACCTCCATCCGTATGGAAGTGGATCCTGAGTCTACTACAAGGCAAGTTTCTGGATTCTTCATACTTGCTTTTGAATTCGAATGTGTTTCACCCAGACAGAAGCTGCGACTCGAGCTGGCAGAAGTATCTTCTTTCCATCACTCACGAGATGGGCATTATCATAAGAGCAACTTTTCTCCGGATTACCGATCATTTGATGAGTCTGAACCATGTCTTCTCAATCATGCCCTACGCCTTAGCGACGACAGGAGAGTAAGCTGTAGGACGATATCTGAACGATATCGTCTGATATCAGAAGGTCTCGAACTGTCAACCCTGACACCCCAAACCATGAGATCTCCGTTCAAACAAATAAATCAGTAGCGGAAAATATGTTCTTCATTTTAAGAAAACTGGTCTCGAAATAATCTGTCATCAAGAACAGTACGTAGCCCAACATGTCTCAACAGTGCTTTGCACTCTCAACGCAATCTCAGAACCCCCGAACCCCCCTCCAACGTCTTGAAAAAGTGGCCTGATTTAAATTTCGCGATCCCAAAATAGGCTTCGAGATCACGCTTTTGCGTCTGATATGTAATCCTTCTCGCTTCGCCAATCCCCACTACCGTCTGCGACCACCACCTTCCAACGTCAGTTTGCAGGCACCGCACGAGACATGGCCTCATCGAACGATTCATGGAAAGATGATTTTACGGGAGCATCTTCAGAGGAGGATTTAGCTCAGGTACGTGACATCTCCCCTATCTCTCATTTGGTGATACAGGGTGTCCGTCTCCCCGGACAAGGGCACTCTGGCGCAAAGTTGGGTCATTCAAGAGCTCGACGCCTGAAGGGTATTATCTCAAATCAGACTATTGCCCATGTGCTTTGAGAATCGAATTCTCATCGAAGTCCCGTTCTAGCCCTACAAATTCCATATCTTTAGCCGGAAGTTTCGGATTTTGCTTACGCCCTTGCACCTCTTCCGGGCAGCTCAGCTTCGCTATGCTGACGCCACCATCGTTCTACTAGGCCTGGAAGGATTTACAGAAGTGAGTGCAAACCAACTCACGAATTTTTCAACGATACATCAACAAGTCGCATCAATTTTCACCTTCTCCTGCGCACTGTCATTGTTGGGGAACAGAGATTCCGCAAACTGTCGGGGTTTGAGTTATCAGATCGAGATCTAGATCTCAAATCGACCCCGTCATCCCCGTTATACCCCCGCACTTGCTGGGATAGCCGCATTGGTGGGCTATTGACGCCTCTCGGGCTCAGACTCCACGAGTTTAACCACTTGGCATTGCAGTTATCGAACATTCGTATTCCGTGTCTAGACCAGTAACTAACAGATACTCAATCAGAGGTGAAAAGACTGCTCAAGCCCTCGAGTCAAATCTCACCAATCTCGAAAAGAAGATCGACGATCTGCTTGCAAGCTTCGAGGAGTCGGAACGGCGCATGGCTGAGGGTGGAAATGGGAAGCGTACCACTGTTGAAAGCAGGAAGGAAAGCGATGGCCATGAGAAAGCTTGACGAAGTTGTTGGAACTTGGGATGACGTGATGAAGTTTGCTTCAGAAGGAGCATTCCTTCAAGAATTAAATCTCATTGGCTTTAGTCTAGAGGAGGGATGGCAGGCACCCGAGAACAGAGCTCGTGCTTTCTAAACTCTCCACAAGCTCTGCGTGAGGCTATCGTCGGACATAGCTCCGATAACGTTCCCTTCAGTTTAGATACATTAACCCTTCTCACTTTTACAGTTACCGAACATAGCTCCGGCAACACTCCCTCCCGTCTGGATGCATTCAATCCGTCTGGGTTTTGCAATCATCCAACACCTACTATATTTATCAGCACACTAGAACTCGGATGACAGACGGGTATCAAGCTTCAGGTCTTTGCTTCATTCACTGAAGAATCTGTGTTTGGGACTGGCCCCACATGACGATCCCTACCAAGGCAGTACCTACTCAAGTGATGTAGTTGCCTTCGTAATGGGGTTTTGATACTCTCAGTGTCGCCAAAAGCTATATCTCTTGCCGTTGTTCATTATTCTCATATTCAGTCCTAAACTCCGTATGCGTATCCTACTCCGTGTACAACCATGCAATGCGTCTATCCTATACAATGCTTCATACTTCACCCATACCGTCGCTATGCAGAAAACAGCTCTAATCAAGCCCCCGACCACTCAAAATACTCTTCAGAATACCAGCACCCAGACCCTCTACAGCCTGCGCAACTTCCTTCTCACCAACACAGCTACCCACTCTCTTCTCATCTCCGACTCCAACGCCAGAGCCAAACTTCCTCGCTCTCTTACTGGGAGTCAACCCCACGAACGATCCGTTCCTTCCGTCAACTGCACTGATCAGAGAGAGCGTCTCCAGACTCCCAATGACATCTCGGAACTCTGTACTCGTCAAAGGGTGCAGTATGGCGTCGCTTTTGCAAAGCATGCAATAGACACCGTACAACGCTTTGATTGTCGGAGCTGCGTTCTTCGATTTTGAGGGTGTTGCCATGACGTTCGCTGCTGCATCCCTCTTTCGCTTTTCGAGTGCAACTAATGCACATAGTGCTGCCTTTTGCTGTAAATTCAGAGTCTTTAACCTTTGGTTTGCGCCATTGCCCATTGTTGAAGAGGTGATCTTGTTGACATGTCCAATGCTTGCTCGAGGAGCTGTCTCAACAGTCAGGGTGGCCAGTGACTGGGCAAGAGACTTTGTCTTTGCAGCCTTGCTTGGCGAAGGACCGGCTGGAGATGATAGGTTGACATTCTCTTCGAGTGGTCGTTTCGAGGGGCTCTCCTGAAGTATCTGCTCGTTCAATGCCTGCTCGTTCTTCTGCTTTGTCTCTGCTTCAACCAGATCAATTGCTCTACGGCAAATATCGAATGCTTTGCGCAAATCTCCAGTCTGACTTGACACCTTTCTGGAGCAAAGCTCAATCGCAGCCGGATGAAGGAAGGGAATGTAGTCTGGGGTTGGGCTATCCGCGGGTACAAGTGACTTCAATCGTGTGACAATGATCGTCTTAATGTGAGATGCGGTATATGGGAGGAATGGGAGAAGTTGAGGTTTGAGGTTTCGGGCCTTCAATCGCGGTAGGAATCGGTCTGTCAGGTCCAAGGCGTTCGCAATGCCGACCAAAATCAGGCGCGAAGACTTCTGTAACGACCATTCGAAGAGCTTGTACAGAATCTCCAAGTCCAAAGTAAGAATGTGGTCGATCTCATCCAGCGTAATGAGGTATGAAGTCTTGGTCTTCTTCCTGGAGACGAACATCCCTTGAAGCGTATTAACTTCGTCTCCTTCCAGAACTTGCAAATCGCCACACAGATTCTCCAAGAGGTTGCCATAGAGATCCCCGGACGTCTTTATACTCATACAGTTGATGTATACCTTCTTCAACGTATCCGAGCTCTCGAAATTCGTCATAACTTCGTTGACCATAGCGCTTTTCCCGGTTCCTGGTGGCCCACTGACATATGTGCATCCTCCCGAAGTCTTATCCAGTCGTGCCTGAACAAATTCCGTCAACTCTCTCCTCTCATCCTCTCTTCCGATAAGTCGTCCAGGTTCCATGCTGCGCGTAAATAATTGACGAGCTTGGCTATAGACTGTTGTAAGAGATCCACCAGGCGTTACGGGAGTTCGAGGTGTGCGAGGAGTGAGGGGTATGCCTGCGAGCATGACACGATGTCGGGGAGTAATTGGACCTTTTTTGGAGAGCGCATCTCTATGTCGTGGCGTCTGAGGAGTCGGGTTCTGTACTGGCTTCGCATTCTCATCTGCTCACAGTCAGCTTCAATTCTAAGATACTTTGAATGGTGCTCCGACCATTAGTCTTCACTGTATTGAAGTGGCGCTTGGTTTTTGAAGGCGATGATAGAATTCGTTTCCCAGCGACTCCGTGATTAGCGGGTATTGATCTTGTCGGAATAGTTTCAGACACCTCATCCAGGTCCATTGAGTCGTCATCTTGAGCTCCATCGCGTGAAATCTTTGTGACGAATGGATTCTCGTTTTCGTCATTGAATATTTCTCCTCGAGCTTGACGTTTGACGCGTGACAAAGGCGACTTCGAAGCTGGTCGCGAATGATTAGCAGATTTCTCCTAGGCAGCTGGGAGGCTCAATTATACCTGAGTCGCTGCTTCTTGTTCTTTTCCCGAGTATGGAAGTCATGGTCGGGATATTCTTGCTGTGTTTGGGAGAGAAAGAGCAGTTGATGATGTTGAGAGGGAAGGTGAGAATGGGGCTGGGGTTCTCCCTGAGAAGTCGCGAGCGCGTCGCGGAACGCGAAACCGCGTTAAGTGGATTTTTTTAACCGTCACGTGATCTTAGACCTGGAATGACAGTATCAATTTAGCTATGGAAATCAACAAATTCTTTGGATGTTCCTTCATTTATGGGTTCTTTATTTATGAACTAGTATTTCTCTCGCCTTTTCAATTGTTCAAATGCTCTGAATAATCGAATTTCCAAAAATATAATGCAGTCCGCGTCGCCCTTCTCATCGGCTATGATGAGTACCAGACGGCAGCGTTCACCTGCCTCCTTCACAACCCCATCATCTGAGAAACATTCTCCTAATACCTCTCAGCCCCACTTCAACTCGACTCAACTCAACTCAACTCTCGGCTATCACCGCAATACCACCTAATAATCACTGACTTTCGGCCATCTCAACCTTAGCTCAACCTCAATTCAACTCAACTCAACTCAACCCAACTCAATATACCATTACCACAATGCCACTGCCACGATACCCGTCACCCCAACACCATTACCACAACAAATGGCAATAAATATCGAGATTTATCTGTATCGTGTTTGGAACTGGTCCTGCTGGGAAAAGAGGTGCTGCTATCGCAGTCTTATGCAACGAGGATAGACACGACGTATAATCTTAAGCAGATGTTAATAAAGAGCCAGCTGTCTCGCGTTCCCGAGCAATTACGGAAACATGAAGTTGCGCAACAGAAATCGACGAGAGGTGGAGGCTAAGTGTAAAATACGACCGATGACGCATCTGGGATCGCGGGCAAGGTGTATTCGATGTCTTGTGTACTTCGGCCGTGACTGAAATTCTGCCAGTGGGTGATATCAGGACAGTAATTGTAAATTTGCCAGTGATTTAGGGTCTGCATTTCGTCAACCTCCTCCTCGTATCTTCGTAACCCTTAATCACAAGATAGCCCTTATCTTCTAGATGTTTCGCTATCGTCTATTCTCGGCAACTGCGCACTGTAAACTTTACTCAACATTTACCAACTTTTCCATTTCGTGATCCGGCCAAAACGCCTATGTAAAGCTCAAGAACGCCTACCCTTTCAATCGTTCAAATGATTCGAATTCGAAGTGGTGATTTTTAAAGACGCAGGGCTTAAACAACTTTCAACGTGTTCGTGAGCTCAACTTTTACATTCATCTTGAATCTTCTTCAGATACAGTCAAGTGAGCTTCTATCTCGACATAGCTACATCACTATTCACAAAACAACCACCACGCCTCACTCAAAACAACACATCAGGTAAGAGTCCATATGATATTCTTTGTTACCGCGCAACGTCATCTATTGCACTTTCCTATACCATGCTTCGTTCATTTCACTGCGCAATTGGGTGCTATCCTCATTCGCTCAGACTACCTTGACCGCGCCTCTCCTTGGAGAGAATATTCATTGACCGGTATCTTCGCGCATGCCCCAAACATTATCATTCGCTTACATTGTAGTCTCTCTTCTACTGTGTTCCGTTGGCACGCATGTCAACTGCCACCTAACTTCTTCATCTCCTTACCTGGTTCCTTCCTCTGATTAGGTGCTGCTATCAAGCCACTCTGCTCCCTCCCCTGGCCGCAGACCATGCGCTCCATATATTTGCTAACAATACAAAGACATTCTCACCTCTCGTTTTCAAGCTAGAACTTCACACAACAAGAAAATCCGCCTCGTTGGACTCATCAACAGCAAACCAAGTCCATAGTTAGTACTTCTTCCTCCCTAACTTATAGGCTCATCACTTCAATACGCTGCTGACGGCCCATGAGCAAGGTCTAATCTTACAAACACAACTTTACCACGAGGTGGCAACCAACATCTTCTCGGCGGATCTTCCAAATCTATTTCACTTCGATAGTAATTTCTCTATTAATTACGACTCCTTTACGACTCACTACAAACAAGTAGGAGCCTTCACCTTGTACATCACTACTTAAACATCGGACGACAACTAACGTTCTTTCGTCTATCTAGATATTATCGCAGAAAATAGTAAGTCCTTAAGTCCTCCTTCTCTTTCCCCACTTGCGTCTGATACTCCCTTCCAACTTCACACCCTCCATCCCAACAAATCATTCATCGCAATAACGCTTTCATCACTGTCAGTTACTTCCAGCTCTTCGTTTCTAATCACCCCACTTAATCACCAACTTTCCTTCGAAGGAATCACCTTCATTGTCCAGCGTTTTGACGACTGTTGAAAAGGTCATCATCATGTTCTCACTTTTGTCTGAAGTTGTTGCAGGGACGAAAGGATCTGGTTCTTAGGACGAGCCCGAGTATGAAGAAGCTCCGAAGCAGCAGCAGCAGAAAGTGGTTATTCTCAAGTACGGCCGAATGCGAGCTCCAGAGTCTAGAGTCGAAGATTCCCTCCTAAGAAGCCTAAAAACGACCAATACATCCCTTCTAACTGGGCCAACTAGCTTGCGACTCGTTCCGCTCCTCGAACTTTGCTCAATGCATCGGTACCAAGTCGTGCTGATGCATTTGTACCAGTCATTGGTCCGAAGGAGGATGGAGATGAGACAAAGGCAGCTCCTCGTTCCTCTAGTCATGATAGCTAGACAACTAGAGCACAAGCCTCGGCGGACGTTGGAAGTCAAGCTGGAAGAAAGGCATGCGTCGTGAATCCGAAAGACAAGGTGATTGTCTTTGGTGATAGTAAGACGCTAAAGAAGGTCAATGAGAAATTGAGAGTGCGACTCTAGGAACTGAAAGAAACCAACGAAAGCCTCAATAAGGATTTGAGAGAGACTGAGGAGTTAGGAGCTGAAAGAGAGGTCCGAATTCAAGGTTCTTTCCAACCATTGAGAAAAATGATGTCGTCCAATAAGCTTCACAGAATTGGAGATCCAGGTCTGGCGTCCTGAAAAGGAGAAGATTCAAAGCCAGAAACACTATAAGCAGCTGTCAAGGGAAAAGCGGCCATGGAAGATGCAGCCAACAGGGAGAAAAAGCGCGTTGAACCTGCGCGGAAAGGTTTAAGAGCCTTTTTATAAAGTCCCACACAACCCTTGATGAGGAGAGAAAGACAAAGATGAAAAGAAGCTTCAAGACCACGATACCAAACTCACGAAGTTTGGAAATTTACGCAAGGAGAGACTTAAACTGGCTTGGGAGGAAAAGTCTGCTGTAGAGGAGGAACGCGATGCCCTCGACAAGCAGCGAGATGACTTCAAGAACGAACGAAATACCCCCAAGAAGCAGCGAGATGACTCTAATCAGGAGCGAAATAGCTTTATAAAAGAACGAGATGACTTCAAGGAGCGGAATTCCATCCTGGCTGTGAAGGTCAGTTCTTTGGAGAGTACTGCAACAATTATGTCTAATATCAGAGCTATGATGGCTGGCTAACCAGTGCCATCTGCAGTCGGACGGTGCAGCCCAGAGGATGAAGTGGCGCGCTTGCAAGCCGAGTTGGAGAAGGCTAAGGCTAAGCTAGCTGCTGATACAGCAAAGAAGCAGAGCGGCGGGACCTAATCAGTGGTTTCTTTCGGCGATGGTGCCTTTTCTTTTTAAGGCTTTTTCAAGGCTTTTTTTTGCATTTTCACTATAGATTGGATTTTAGACGGATCCTCAGAGCGGCACATATTCAGCTCCCACGATACAACGCATACCACTTATACCCGGCATACTTCGAACATACGATGGACCTCGCGATGATTTTCCTGTACGCGGACTTTAGTATACAAAACTTTTTTACTCGCAACTTTCCCGTTCACAATTATAAATGCGATTTCATCAACGTTAATATTCTTATAGAAGCTTCAACTTTGAGCTATCAAATCGAAGACAAATACAGCAGCTAATCTCCTCCCCTTAATATCCCAAAGACTCCTACAAGGCACAACTCCACCTGCCCTCCCAACTAGGAAAGCTCTCCCTATGTCTCTAATAGAGACATCAAGCCAAGAAGCATAAACCCTGGCGTCCCCTACTCTACCCACCGACTCTAGCGTCATCTCTACCCTCTTCCTAATTTCCTCCTCGTCGTTGGTATATATAACCATAACAACATGCTGAATCACATTCCCAAACCGGGTCTGGCTAACTGCCCAACTTCCCTCTTTCGATTTATAACTCAACTTGGACAAAATTAGTATTTCTAATTACTAAAAGAATAAAAAGCCACGTACCTTAACACCCCCACCTACGACACCCGAAAGCGCAGCCCACTCCACCTCCGCGCCCCTCGGCAGCTCCTCCACCTCCGCCGCCCAAAAACTCGGAATCCCCATCCCTATTCCCTCTCCTTCTCCAACCGACACCGAATCCCAATCAGGAAGCATCTTCGTTTCTATACTCCGACCCATGTTTTCGAGCCCAGCATGATATTTCTCCTCCCACAGATCTCGAGGTTGGTCATTGCCGTCGTCGTTGGGAGAATCTTCAGAGGAAATGTCGTGGGATGGTGGACTACCGTGGATAAGCGTCCATGCTTGTCCGGCTATCCTGGCTCTTTGAGCTGCAGAGAGGGGAAGGGTAGTGGATGAGGTTGGTGTGGAGGGGAGGTAAGCGACGGTGCCTGTGAACCAGGATACGGACATTGCGGCGCCTATGCGGAAGAGATGCTGTAAAGACAATACCGTCTGGAATTTGAAATTCTCTAACAGACTGGAGTTTGGTGATAGAGGTGGAAGTGTCATACTGCCAGGAACTAGGGGTATCTGCCCTGCTATCGAAACGGCGGAAATGTTTGCCTCGGTGTCGTTGGAAGAGGGGATTGCGATAGATGTTGCTTGGGAATAAGGCCCAATATTTGCGGGTGCCCAGTAGGATCTTGATTGCACGTGTAGTGCTTTTCGCGGGGAGGATAATGGAGGAGAGGTGGTTAGTTTGAGGTAGATTAGGATGCTGACATCTTTGGGCAGTAAGGAACCACAAGAGATGGTGACTCGCGAGGGTGGGTTAGGGGCTGTGAATAGGGCGCCGTAAATCTGTTGGCTCGTCAGTAGGAAGAGGGGGCAGAGGGGTACGAAGTGGAGATGTACAGAGTTGATAGATGCAAAATCATACATTGATCGCAGGATGATTGTGGTTGAGACTATAGAGCTGGAGTCTAGAGACGATTGACGTAGCAGTTGTCGGACTTTGAGAATGACTTCGGCGGCTTCATCGGATATTGTGTGCGTGGAGTCTGTTCGGCGTCCAGTGACTGTCCAGTAGACTGTGTTGTCTTGGCTTGCTGTAAGATTCGACATATCTAATGTCTCGGTGTCCGCCAAAACTGGGCTTGGAAAAGACGTCGAAAGAGACGACTGACTTGTCGAATTTGGCATCTCGGCGGACTCACTATCGTTTTCGAGGGAATCGAGAACATCTTTGAATCGTTGTTCCAAAATATCGGGAACTCGGCAAAGTTCCTCAGCCGCCTCAGGGGGTTTCATTACAACTTTCGCGTCTAAAATCCTCAACCAAGCAGCCCCTCCACCCTCCCTAACAATCCTCCTATCCTCCTCCAGAATCTCAATCCTCCCCTTAAACAAACTCTCCGGCCCATCCACAACCAATGTTTCGAATTCACCTCCCTCGCCTAGCACTCCACCATCACCATCCAAACCAAATCTTTTCATGGATCTCTCTACTCTTCTAATACCAGACTCACTAGCCACATTCTCCCAAAGAAAGCTCTCATCGAGGCCACCACTTGCAACTTTGATGATCCGGGCGTCCAGACCAACAGCTTGCATGTCTCTCAGCAGGCTTGTCTGGTTGCCCGGCGAGAGGGTCGGGTACTGCCATAGATAGGAGAGCGGCGTGAGACCAAGTCTCAACGCCACAGATTCAACGCGTGTCCGTTGATAAGTAGACAGTATGGCGCCGGTACTGAGTGCGTTGGCCTTGGGATGCTCGGCCATAATTTTCTTTAGAAGTGGAATGAGCGATTCTGTCTCATCTTCTTTGCAGTCCCGTAACTGTGTCTCGGAAGACAAATTCTGGGCAGCTGGGATAGTAGAATGGCTGTAGCTTGTCCCGGTCTGTATTGCACTTCCGATGATCTGTTGGCGGTAAAGCGGTATTCCGAGAGCGGCTTCGTAAAGAGGGATAACGGTGTGCCCGACGGTTTGATACATGAAGCTGTTGAGATCTTGTTCCGCGTCCTCGGGAGACTGCTCATTATTTGCGGGAGTGTTTGGGTGAGACTTTGGAGGCAGAGAGGGAGGATAAAGATTTCCTAGAGCTACAACTTTGTGCCCATTTTGGATACAGTGGAGAATCGAGTAGAAACTGTCTTTGCCGCCTGAGATGAGCGCGATTGCATTGAGAGATTCCGCCATTGTGACAGAGGCTATTATTTAGCCACGGTCTCTTGTCACGACAAGAACATATGAATTGGGACGTTTTCGATTTCTCCTTGGAAACACGCGAAAGGTCTGTTCATTGCCAATCAAGTAATCATTTTGCTCCTTGAGAAATTTTTTGAGTAAGTTCCAAATTTCTTAGGAGTTCTACATTTTCATGCCTCAGGCATAAAACTTATTTTTTTGCTGCAAGACCTATATCAACAGTCCCCCCCCCACAAAAGCTATGTATTGCCTCGAAATCATGAAATTAGATCACAGAATCAGGTAGAAAGTTCAGTTCATCATTAATCGAAATTCTTTTAGGGGAGCTTCTATACAGTTTGCAAAGCGCTGGTGTACATTTCGTGACCAGCACAATCTGAAGTAGCAACAGACGAAGGAGCTGATACGAAGAATACAAAGCAACTGCGACGGTTGACCTGCTTCCCGCCTGCAATGGTATTACAAACGAATGTAAAGAAAGTAAAGCAAAGCATTCTCCATATCAAAATACACGCCTCCACCGTCCTCCGATATTTGCCCATCATCACGCTAAAATCGACAGAAAGGTCATGAAGAAAACCATAATACAAGAAGAGAAGTTCGTAAACGCAGACAACACAACAGAATGACTTTTGGTTTCAGCCCCCATCCATCATGACAACATCAGTGTACTTGAGACCGGTATCCCTAGAGACCATCCCGCGTAAAGGTAGCGGAAGGCCCATTATGAAGACAAAGAAACTCCTTTTTGGTTCGTGAGATTCATGCCTGGCGTGTCGTTGGTGATCCATCGAGTTTGCCTTTCTTCTAAACAATCTTACTCGGAACGCTTGCGCTTCTTGCGAGATTCGCTGCCGCTACCCTCTGAGGGAGTTTCAGTGTCACTGCCAGATGCAGCAGCAGCGACGTTGAACAGAACACCACCCAATGTGTGAATTCGCTCCGCATCGCTCGCAGAATCATGGTGGTCAGGCAACTCTCCGTCTTCCAAGACGCCCAGAATCATAGCACCACTGCCGTGAGTTCGAGAGTGTTGAGACAAGTTGTCGCTGCGAGAGAACTTCTTGCCGCACTCACCACATTCAAATGGCTTGTCATGAGTGTGGAGAGATCGGACGTGTCGCTTGAGATGTTCTTGACGTCTGAACCGGCGGTTGCAGATGTCGCAGACGAAGGTCTTTGAAGGGTCTTCGGTGAGGGATTGCTTGCGGCCTCGACGGTTGACTGGAGCTGCCTGCATGTTACCACCGGCCTCAGAGGGAGTACCCATAATGTTGTTCGCGGTGTTGCTTTCCGATGAGCCAGACTGGCTTGGGGCAGTGGAGTTTTGTTGGCCTTCGGCGGAGGCCTCTTGAGGCGGTGCTCCAGAGGCGGCGTTCATTGGGACGGTGTACTTGCGAGATCTGACGAGGTTGTCGAACTCCGAGCTGTCTTCTTCACAACGAGCCGCCTTCTTGGACTTCTTGGTGCGCTTCTCCTTCTTGACTTCAGACTCAGAGCCTGATGCTGGTGGACTAGGGAGGCATGCAACGGCAAACTGCTCCGAGTCGTCGAACTCGAAATCTTCGAAGTCGTCTTCGCTGATGAAGGTTTCGTTCTCGAGGGAGATGAGGTCAGATCCTGTTCGTTGTCTCTTGGCACCGAAGAATTGAACGCTTTCGGAGGAAGGAAAGTTCACTAAACCGTTTACGAATTCGTCTTCAGAGTCGAGGTCGGAAAATTGCTCGAAGGTTGGGAGACCGTGGCTGTGGGGAGGCGCGTTGAAGTCGAACGTCGCGTGTGTCCGAGTCTCGGTAGGCTTGGTGAAAGTCTCTCCCCCTAACATAAATCTGTGTTCCTCGTCGTCGCCCGCACAAAGCGTTGGGAGAGCAGGAAATTCTGCTGCAGTTGCAGTGGTCTTCAATGTTGGAGTTGTAGATTGTGAAGTACCAACGGTGAGGTTGCGTGGGTCGCAGAAGTCGAGGCCTTGTTCGGAAATGACAGATCGTGGATAAGGGGAAGGCGAAGGAGAAAGTGAAGGACAGGATGTCGCAGAAAGGAGCTCGCTAGCGTTGTTGCTCATAAGCGAAGTTGGGTGAATGTAAACTAGAAAAAAAGACAAAACGGGTCAGTCTGGAAACAATTCAATCCATTCAGAATCAATGGCAGTATTTACTGCATTGTGAATTTGCAAAAGTCCATATAACAAATGAATAGAACGAACTCCGACTTCGAACATACCTGGAGTCATTGGAGGAGATCCGCATCGTGCCCAATCGCCGCCAGCAAGATTCTCCGACTGAACCTCACCCTCACAACCTTCCTTGACGCCTTCGAATCCTTCGAGTCCATAGAAGACAGTGTTCATTGGGGTCTGCAGTACGTCACAGCTGGATGGGCTGCTGATTACGCTTCCCGACGCAGACAATGGTGGTGTCGATGGGTGGTAATACATATCATTTTCATTTATATCCGATTCGACCATCAACCTTGGCGTATGGTCCTGGATCAAGATGGTTGGCTTCTGATACATCGGGCGTGGGGATGCCATTGGTGTCATGTTTGCTGAGAATCCATTGTGGAAGATCTGCTGCTGCATCGGTGGTTGGGAGCAGGATGAGTTTGGTCTCGAGTAAATCGGGGTCGAAGGCATTGGCTGCACATGTTGGTGGTAAACTGGGACCTGCACATTATTGGGGTGCTGCGAGAAGTGGCCGTGTTGACGATTGTCAGGCTTTGGGTCCGGGTTGTAGTAGAAGAATGGGGATTGCCCCATTGCCTGGACTTGTGGGTATGAACCGTCCATGATGCTAGGGACTGCAATACGTCAGTTGCATTCTTCGACACTTCAACACCTCATGATACCACAGCACAACGAACAAAACATACCTAGTTAGTTTCGATTTCGATGATTCGTTTTGAGTTGTTCGATTAAGGCACGTTTGAAACGTTGACGATATGCTGGTTCGTGATACTTGGAGGAAATGAGTCCGGAAGGTGTTGATGCTCGAGAATTTCTAAGAAACTGGTTTGTAGGGAGTGACTGGACAACAGTTTTGGGGTTACCAAAGACTGTCTAATAGATGTATTGTTGAGGTGACTGATTATACATAGGCTCGTCGAGGGCGGGCGTGGTCGAAACTGTGAATCTTTGGTATTATCGACGACGAAACGACAGCAGAATGCAAAAGGAAGGTACGGAAGAAGTTCGAGGAGGCTATAAGACAGAAGCACAAATCGAAGATGTTCCAAAAAGTCGAGGTACAAAAGGGAAACCGGTTGTCGGTATAAGAAGAATGGTTGGTGGTGATGGAGGATAAACCTGAACGACGGCAAAACGAATGTGGTGACGGGACCCTGCGAATAAAGTAAAAAAGTTCAGAGATGAACGAGTGTGATAGAAGGCAAGATAGGCAGTGGGACTAAAGAGGTTAGGACAGACATGAAGGCATGGGAAACGGGTGGGCCAGGAACAAGAAAGCAATGGTGTTGAGTCCGCGTACAGGGACCCTGTCTGGGGGAGCCGGCAGCATAAGATGGGATGGATAGGCTACAAATTTCTAAATCGAGTTGCTTGGGTCAGGATCCTGGTTCCTTCGTGTTCGACGCTACTGCCATACAGAGTTGATGATTCTCCGGGAACTTTAGAGGAGCGGCCATGGGTGCGGGCTAAGCTTGATGTGGGCGCAGAGAGAGCAGTGGCGTGACATGGTTGGGCCGTCTCTACTAGGATCGACTCTCTAGGGCCTTTTGGACAAATCACTCACACCACTCATGAAAGCTGGTTCTCTCTCAAAGCGGCGAGCACTCAAGACGCACACGAAAGAGCGGTGGTTTGTACCAGTAATATGCACGCATAAGCCCGAGCGAGCTAGATGAGCATTACTCGTATTATCCATACGACTTCCAGCAACGTGCACCGCGTCACCTCGGCTGCTGGCTAATGGAATTTCTCAGCACCAAACGATGAAACAGACCATGATGCTGTTGGTGAGGGTCTAACTATCGTCCTGCTCGTTGGTGGTTGTGGCTACAGAGGCATTTGTTCCATCGTGATTGATAGTGGATTATACCTGAGCGAGGGAAATTGCGAGCGACACGCAAAGCAATGCAGCATTGAGCACTCAGCAGTCTCTACAGAATCAGAGTCTCGAATCATCGGAGAGGCAAGAAAAGCAGCCAACGAGAGAGTCTTCCCTGTGCTTCTCAAAAATCGATAATTATTACAGAGCTCCCCAGCCGCGACAGCTATGATTCGACCAAAGAAGATAGTCTAGCCTCTTTCTGCATCCATTTGAAAATATTCGACGAGTCTCAAGTCGTCGATCTGACGTTCTGAATCGCACAGCCCACTCAACCCACAGCATTGAGGTTCTCTACAAGGGCTCTCTTATTGCGGCGTCATGCAATCCTGCGCCTCAAAAAATCGCGCCCTCATGCGGCTTCTCCGGCCTCAACTGCAGCCACGCGAACCGGGTCAGGCAGGAGAAACAAAATTGTTTTCAAGCTCTGATCTCATTCGACAGGATGCTGTAAAAGACACACTGAACAGCGAGACGCGAAACACGTCGATAACCACTCACGCCGCGAGCCACACCACCAACATAGACCTTTGGATGACAGTTGTGCACGGGCGATAATGTAATTATCCAAGTCAACTTCGCTACCTGAATTATTGGCCACATTTCATATCCTATCAACCCTCGCCGCTGTCCTACCGTCTTTGACGCCCTGTCATGATTGCCCCTCCATCCACATCGTATCGCTCTATCAGTATCGATAGCGACCCATTGGAGTCCAGCCTTCTCTCAGCTCCCTCTTCGAGGATGTTGCCCCGCTACGCCTACCAACGATGCGATCAGCAATGTGGGGAAGACCGCGATTGCATGAAACACGAAACATTAGCAGTTCAGCCAATTTTCAGCATCCAGAGGATGGGAGAAGAGCTGACGACGATTTCGAGTTGGTTGACAAACATACAGCCCCGATTTTGTACGGAGGATGGCTTTGCTGTAGACGTACGTCACCAGTATACTATTTTATTGTTCAATAGACGTTTAACAATTTTTCATTTGGTATCTCTTCGGCAGTGATATATCATTGTTCAGGCAAAGCACACCGGGAAAGGTGCAAGGGGAACAGTCCACCCTCTTCAAGAGGCTTCCTGCAGGAACAGAGACAAGCAGACTGGTGCCACCAAATCACTTCCACGGATTGAAACCCGCGTCGGTGCCTTTTCAGGCTCGCTGCCCAACCGCGAGCCGCCCCTTTGTTTTTTTTTATGAGCAGTGAGGAAGGAGGCGATCAACGGCTTCAAAGATAGATGACCTATCAGGAAATCGATTAATTCAAGCCGTCTTACAGGCCAGTGGCGTAAAGGGAAAGCGCCTTGACAGATCGTCTTTCGTTCGCTGGTCAAAACTCTTCATGATACCTTGCGCAGCCGTTTGAGAAGAATGGATGAAAGGTTGGGACCCAAGAAAAGGCCGTCTTGTCTTGGTCGACCCATGATGACCCATCCAGGTTCTCCAGGCTGGATACACTACGGAAGAAAATCTTATCGATACGACGATATCAACCCGCACGACCCGAGGCTTCGCTCCCGCCGTCGCCTGATAGGAGCATGATTCGTGTGATAGCCATTCGCGCCCCCAAAGGTAAAATCTACTACTCAGACCTGGCAAATGCGCCAGTCTGACTTGTGCAACCACACGCACATCTGTGCAGCGTGTCGCCCAGAACCTACGACTTGACTCTTTCATTTCGCTTTTCCAGAGTTGGCTGTGCCACACTCATTTGGCTGTCGCGGGCATCTTGCATAACAGCAATGCATTGGCTAATGCAAGATGTGCGCAGGTGACCTAAAGATAGGTCGAAGCGCTCCGAATTTTCGCCTGAGTCGTCGCTGCTTTTGTTAGGAGTCGTGCGAGTGAGAATGTGAGTGGCGAGTGGAATTGTGGGCGTGAACTGGTCTTGCATATCGTTGCATCGTTCAAAACTCTTGGCTTTATCCTCACTTGACGGTCTGCACCAAGTTATGCTATGATTCGTTTTGTGCAGCAAATTTCTTCGGTGGACTTCCAGAAGGAGGAGCTGGATCACGCTTGGTGGGCATCTCCTGGGATCCCGTGTCGCAGGCCAGGAAGTCGCGGACCTGCAAGGGTAAGGGAACCGTCTTGCCGACCATGCACCTTGCACCACCAATCGCGGGACTCGCTGTCCGGTTTCCTGCACCCTGGTCTACTGCAGGAACAAATGCAGGTACGGAGTCGCCTTCCGAGGCCGAACAAGTCGAACTTCAAGTTTTTGCATGCAGCTGCACCTTTGGCGTGCCATGATGCAAATGAGTGCATTCAAGTTTCAGGAATATGGGCGTTGCCATGAGGAAGCCATCCAGAAGTCAAACAACACACTTCTTCAACTCTGTTCAGTCTGCACTCGGTCCAGACCCATCTGCCATCTGAAGTCTGATTCGCTTCGTGCCGTGTCATATCGATTAGCAATGGACGAGTTCCTCGGGTCAAGGTCAACGGCCCACTTATGATCTGGAGTTTTGGTAAATCCAGCCAACAATCCTTTCTAACAGGGTTTCAGGACCCCACTCGCGGGTCCGGATCAGACTCCCAAAGTCCCAAAGGCCTCGGGATTTATTACTGTGGCCCACGATAGTGCCGTGAAGTATCGCTGCATGTGGGTGCTTCGAGGACTTACAATGGGCGTTAGAAAAGGGAAATGGAAAAATTGTCCCAACTCTTTGGAACAATTCAAACGTGGGAAGATGTCCCTGTAAGACCCGCTCAGTGCCCACTTTACCGCATGATGGGAACAGTCTCTCCAACGTGGGTTGATAATTCTTCTCTCACAGCTTCCTCATCAGTTCAAGCCCCACACACGTGCTCAAGAGTTAGATGATGGCAATCAAAAACACACCATGAGCGGGTCGTAGATCTCTTCCCAAGCAGTTGTCCTACAATAATTTGTCTAGGCTAGACGACTATCTACTATTCCCAAAGAACCAAACCGCTCTATTTACTTAATGGTTGGGAAAATTCGCCGATGCTGGTCGAGAATCTCACAATTGCAATTTCCCCCGGATTCTCTTCTGGTGCTAGACTGGCAAGGTACTCGGTGGCAAATTTGGACCTGCATGAAGAAGGGAAGATTTGATACCGGATTCGGTCAAATGCATATTGACCCACGTGCGTGTGCAGCGTTTCCAACGGTTTGATCCATCCTCCACCAAGGTTGTATTTTGCGAGAATCACAACAGATGGAAGCGTCATGATTTAATGGGCACACCATTTTTCGATCCATCCTGAACAAATGAAACAGTAAATGTTTATCCGGATGAAAAGTCGACCCTTCAACACTGTCTGCTTCTCCTGTCAATTACTGTAAATGTTATTGTGATCTACTGTACTATTTCCCCCGGCTTATTAACTTAGATTCGTCGCCACAATTCACTCCAATTTCTAGCCAATCACAGAGCTCCTTTTGAAAATAAGTGGAGTAGCTTTTTAAATAGAGCTCTATGATTGGCTAGAAAGTGGAGTGAATTGTGGCGACGAATCTAAGATTTAATCCCATGTGGATTGATAAAGCAGTACCAGTACGTAGTAGTACTGTAGAGCGTCTGAAGATCTCTCCGCATTTGGGAAGTCCAGGATGCCTTAGAATTGTTACACCCTCGGCATTTAGCTATCGAAGATCACTCTCCTGCTAGCGCCGGAGAACTTTCTTAAAGTTAACCTTGCCCCCGACGCAAGTTAATTGTTAATTGGCGGAACCCTGAAAATGTGGCCTTCGAGAAGTTTCGTGAAGAAGGAAAATTGGGACTCTGTCCATCGGTCGGCAGTGCGGCAGGTCCTGATAAGGAATCACCGTGGGGAAGAGGTTCGACTGCCATCTGATGATCATTAAACTTATGCACAGTTGCATGAAGTCGATATCTATTTCAAGTAACGTGATTCATGCTTTGGTATCCTCTTCCTGTCCTTCACTTCTCCACAGTCATGGTAGCTAGTGGGATCAAGGTCCGCGTGGCTGTGTTTGCTTGGAACAATACTCGGGACGACGTCTTTGTAACGTAAGTCCAACTCAATTGAAGTTTATGAAGTGGGCCAAGTATTGGCAATTTGCACGTATCTTCAGCCGCAAACTGTTCTATCTCTGGTATGACACGTCATGTGCATGCGCAAAGTCGAAAGCTTGCAAGATGCCTCCAGTGAACGTAAGAGCAGCCAGTACAACCATTACGTGGAAGATCTGATGGCTGGCACCCAGGATATCGAATCTCTTCTTGCACCACCGTTCAGGAATCTGTTTTCAAGTTACCTCTTGGTTTCTTCTGATACCGTCTCGCGTGCTCATGAGCCGGGCTCAACCTACCTTCAGAGCATAAGCCGTGGCACCTCCAAAATTCAACACAAGCGTGACCATAACCCACGAGATACCCATCCTCTGATTCTGAACATACCATCCGTATTTATACACCCCATGGAAGACAGGCACCATAGTGCAGAGCGCCAAACTCCCAAAAGTCGCTGCGCGGACGGGACGGAGATATGGATCTCGAAAGCGAGGCTGGAAAGTTGAAAGCGAGCAAGTGACCGCTAGACCCGAAAGCTTTTCTCTATCAGTCTTGCAGCAACGAGTGGGTGGAAGATCTCACCAATTTCCAATAATCCCAGCGGAGCTCCACATCACAAGAGAAGCCGTAGAAGATGAGAGGAACAGTTGCTCCCCACATCAAAAGGATGACGCCTTGGAAGTCCAGTTGAGCTCCAAGTGTGTCCATTTCTCGGCTGTGGTTCATCACCGTGTGGTATCTGTAATGAAGTTTCAGTTTCAAGTGTCTTTGAAAGGGAGAGCTTGTCGAACATTGCTGACAGGCAGAAACATATTGTTACGCCAGTGAAATAGATGGCGCAGACAATGATATCTTCTGTCGTGGCTACGAGATAGCGAGGTGGTATTTCCGCTTTGAAGATATATAGGGGTAGAGCTACAAACAAGGCTGCTCCGATGAGATGCGAATAGATATTGACTGCAGAAGATGGGTGAGCATGAGGACCCCAAGTGAAATGCGATGGCGATGAAGTCTACCCGTTTCATTGTGAATATACGTCCAGCTATGGAAGCAAGCAGAGAGTGATCGGGACGCTTCTCTTCATCAAGTCAGCCCCAAGTAACCTCAACCAAGACTTTACAAATAACACACCGATATCCCGTCTCAATAAAGTGATTGTCCTCCCTTCAAAACTTGAGTCACCTGATCCATCCCATTTCTATGACAAGACGAAACTCACTGCTGCCAAATCTCTACACCTGTTATCAGTAGCTGCACACCCTCCAACTCCAAAATTTATAATGATGTCTCACCCACCCAACTCTTTCCACAACCTTAGACGTAACGGCTTGAATTTCTTTTCCCCAGGGGCGCCTCTAGCCACAGAATTGCTTCTTCGGTTGCGCACCATCTCCGCTCCAACCGTTCAAAAGAAAACAAAACCACCCACACAATTGGAAAACATATGACGAGATTAAAAAACATGCATCAAAGAAGGAAAATAAGGATGAGATTGTGGCGATATCCCTAAAAGACAGGTGGTAAAAAGTTGAAACGTCCGAAAGGGCGGTGAAAACCGAGGTGTATCGGATCTGGCCTAATTGGGCAGGATGAGCGCTTTTGGCCGCGGCAGATGATTTGAGAGCGTTTTGTGAGGTGTGCGTGCCCTATGCGTGGCTTTTGAACTGGCACCCTTTTTGTATGCAGGAGAGAGTGCTTGATGCAGGGAGAATGCAGTGGTGGAATCGAGTTTTTTTGTTGCTTTTTTATTTTTGTTGTATGTGAAGAGGGGGTTTGTCATGGGTCGAGATATTTCTCACTGCTTTCGCGAAGTTTCGTGGTCGTTGCATTATGTGTTTGATAGGCGATTGGTATGTGCAAATGGGTGAGAGCTGAAGGAGTAGGAACATCGTAGTGTCTGGGGTCTTTGACTTTCGTTTCGGGGCGTGTAGTGGATCGAAAATGCTCGAACAAATCAGAAGTTGGAGGGTAAGGGAATGAAAGCTAGCGCTAAGCCTCGATTACTGAACAGAAAGTTGAAGCAGTTACTGCTTGAGCACTCGATCAGTCCACAAGAATTCACTACTGTATCTGTTCGGGACGGAGCTTTGTTCCCTGGAAATTATAGATTCCGGGGATCAGTCTTTCATTTGACTAGAAACTAGAGACTCTTTCGTGTCAAGAAGCTTGTTCGTCACTGGGATTTGGGGTTGTCCAGTGACTACGAAATCTCAAGTCCAAGAGTTGACTTCGAAGTGGACAGTGAAGATTCAGGACTGGATTTGAGGTACCATTGAAGAGCTTCCACCCGATGGCTCCAAAGATCCATGAATGTCCAGGGGTGCAGGTCTGACGGCTTGACATAAATTAAGAGGCTGCTGAGAGTTGAGAGAGGAAACACATTCGATCTTGGTATCCGGCGTGGATGAAAACCAGACTGCCCTTCGCATGACTCTGAATGGACTTGGTTGAATGGACTCTTCCCTCATAGGTTTTTTAGACACAACGAGACTTTTGAAGCAGCTTTTAAACGGCTATGTCTGTGGACTCCCGAATTCATATGCATTCTAGACCGTAAACCGTTCCTCTCGTCAAATGAATGCCGTCTGCAACTTCTTCTCTCCACGACCGGAATCAAACCCAGCTTTACACAGTCGTCCATTTCAATACTATCAAATCAATTTCTACGACCATAAACGCTCCTACTTCTATCAACGCTTGTTGGACGGCATGTCCCTCCTTCTAGTCCTCTCCCCAGTCTCTGCCCTCGCACTGAGCGAAATTTGGACTCCTCGGATCAAGCATCCACGCAAATCACTGTGATATAGATGGGAAAGATTCTCAAGTATTGCCGATGCCTTTGAACTTGCTCAGCACAGCCACTCTAAGATCACGAGATACAATCCTGGACTTGGTTGAGAGAAGGCTCCTTCGTGAGACAATCAGAGGCTGAGTGCGTTGGCCAGAAAATGATGATTACTGCCCACAGGGCTAGAATTGATATTAGCCCACATACATATCAAGATGCAGTACCAGGGCTAATGAGCTCGGTGGCATTGTCATATGTACAGTTCAGCTTGCAGGCTGTAAGACATGCCCATACTTCCTCGATGCCTGCATAGACCAACAAGATAGTCAAGTTCGTGACTGTCCGTACAAGAATGGAGAGGCAAGCCCAGAATGTTTTTCGAATGATGTGGACAAGTCGTTCATGTGGCATTTTGACCATTCCAAATGATGATGGGGCTCGTCAGCGCCTTTGTGACGCTGCAGAAGCCGACGAATAGGAGGAATTGGAGCGAGAATCATTGTTACTCCACCCACAAGAAATTCCCGTATGTGGTGTAAGAAAACGAACGTGAGGAATTCATCACAAACACATCCCAACCCAGGAAGGCGGCTCAGACTGGTCTGTGAAACCCTATGTGGCAGAGTGATCCGTACCTTGCAACCAAATATACGAAGCGCACGATCCCTATGGCCGTGAAGCCAACAGTATGAAGAGAAGACCGGCAAGGTAGATTGGATCTGCGTTACGTGGTCTTGAGATAGCAGTATGAGTGCGTTCAACAAGGGAGACTGCGCAGGACCTCAGAGTTAGTGTTACTTCTTCGAGATAGAATTGAGAAGACCGGGTTTGTTGAAGGGACGTGAAGTATGTTTTGGGAGGTGGCTCTTGTCTCGCCGTTCCTGAAACAACCTGGAAGAGGAAGAAGTGGCTCGGAGAATACGCACGGTAGAGAGCATACTTCTGACCCAGGTAGAAGGTCAGACAGAGAAATCCGGCTGCTTGACACGTCGTTTCATTGTAATTCTTATGTCGAAATACAATAGCAGAGCAGAGGTACAGAAACCCAATGCCAAGAAGAATATAATAAGGACGAGTACGTGCACCATCGAGAGTTGAAGTAGAGAGCGAGTCTGCCGAATAGTCTTAAGCATAGCGCAGGATCTATAGTCCGCGAGCTCCTTTGTCTGGTATTTCAATAGGAAACGCCTGAAAGGAAATCTGGAAGGTCCAAGCAACGTGCGCAGATATTGACACTCCGAGGCAGGCACTTGGCGTGATAACACCAAACAACCCTGCTAACGACATGACAATATCGCTGGTCTCCGGTCCAGCATATGTAGCAGCTGAATCCCCAGATCTGATAGCAAGGTCAGAGCTAGAGAAGGATGGCGGACCTGGGCCGTTGGCAAACATAGTCGACACAATGAAGTCGAAGGATGATTTTATGAGGGAGTGTAGGAGCAGCAGAGCGGTAGAGGAGAGGTGAGCGAGAATGATATGAAGCTCAGGTGCTTAGGTAGCGTATGGAGGACAAGCAAATAATGAGGTAGCTTCAAAGCTCGGTGAGATGGGAATAGCTAGTATTTACAAAACTCAACCGCTTAAATGAGGTCGAAGATGGGAAAGGAACTCATGGTCTGCGGGTTCCATCATGATTGCCAATTGAAGCTTCGCGAGATAAATAACACGACGAAGGACTGAACTCAAAACTTGGCGGAGGGCATGGAAATTACGAGCCATGGCATTACACATCAATATAACTGAAATCAGAGAACTCTGGGAAATAAACAGGAGTGAGAAGTAGGATAGAGAAGTGTCTTTTGATGGGCCACGAGATTGATGATAGGGCCTTTTCCGGGACAGGTCTTTGTGACCGCAGCTCGTTGAACTCATGATTTTGATGAAAAGTACGGAGGCAGGAGGTACTTGTGGCATATCCTTAGAGATACATTCGCATGCTTTCATGATGATGGTGTCGCGTCCTCTCCCAGACTCACCTTCGCTCGTCCACAAGGCGAGTTATGAAGAAAAGTTTAGAAAATCCTTGGCCCGCGAAAAATACTAATCCGAGAGAGGGGACTTCCGATCAGGCGGCCCTTCCTTCCCCTTTCCGACTCCATAACCGAGACCACACATGAACATGTATGCGACGGCTTTCAATCTTGATACCCACAGTGAAATACCGCCCTGGTTTGGATATGAGATATCAATTGTTCAGCCTGAATGAGCATTTGAGAATTGCTAAATATTCCCCTAAGTGAGAGGAGATTCAACCGCTTATTCTCTTTCCCCGCTCAGAGTCGCGGATATCGAGATTGCTTGTGCACACCAAAATTCTTTTCTTGAATCACTGAAACAAAAAGAACGGTCACACAGTTGAGAGCCTTCGAGAAAGTTCTCCATCTCTGGTCCTTGGTCCTGAGGCCAAAAATCCGCCTCCCCGTTTCTTTCCTCTTCGGGACGTTCTCTTCCATCACCCGAGCCCACACGAATGCCATGGTCAGCCAAGGAGTGCGCAGGTGGCCTAGGAGTCTCTGGGTGTCATGTTCCGGGCTTCGTCAAAAATGTTGAGAAGGAGCAAGTGCTGGCACCAGTCATAATCCTCTATACCGAACTAATCCAACCCAAGCCTCTCGCAGCCATCAGCCAGGATTCGTGGTCGTCCCAATACGTGGACTTCGTTCGCACAAGTTTGGTCTAACTCATCAAACTCAGTTCAATGCACATTAGAACCATTCAATGCACTGGCACTCACCAGTCAAAGTAGTCTTTGAAATATTCTTTGAAATTTACGATTATCAACAAAAGAACGCTCGCTATGCAAATGCTGTCATATCCTACAATGCATCAATCATGCCTCCCTGCTCCCCGAAACTCCAAAGCCAATACAAGTACAATACTATCTTAGTATATTATTAGCCCATGGTATCATCTCCAACTCAATTCAGATTGCTCTCGCTAAAAATTCAAACTCGGCTGAACCCCTTTTCCCAGTGTCATCTGACTCAAACTCAACGTCCTTGGCGCACTCTTCATGTCTCCACTATTAACATCCCCAAAAATGTCGTCTGAGAAATTACCGCGCTCCTCATTAGGTGTTTGGAATTCATCTAGGATATAGCGACCTTCGTCATCACTGCTGTCGTCTCGCTCGAAGGTGGAGAATTCGTTGCCCCCACCGGCTTTTATTACGAGGTCGGAGTCGGGAGTTGGATATGAGCCTGCGCCGGAGGAACGCAGATCTTGGAGTTGCTGTTGGAGGGCATGAACGACAGCTTCTAGGTGTTGTCGTGCAGCTTGCTCGGCGAGGATCATGTTCGTGAGGACGGTGTAGTGTTCTCCTGTCAAATGGGCATCTTTGGACATCTTTGGTGAGCTTGAAGGCAAACCACGAATAGTTGTGGAGGTTGAAAGTGGACGTCCCATCGTTTGAGATGTATTCACAGGAGTCTGCTCGTCCGAAGTGATGAGTGTGGGGTGAGAGAAGTTGTCGAAAGAAGGATGATACGAATGCTGCGTCGAGATTGTCGAGGGTCGACTACTCCCATAGGACGAAGATCGCTTCTGGCTTCCATGTGGCCCCGAATCTGGTGGCGGCTGCAACTCTCGGTGTCGTCGTTGGTTGGGCAAGGTAATTTCCGAGTTGTCTGTCCTTGGCCGATTCGTCGGCAGGCTGCGATCTCTCTTGGTGTTTCTCTTGGGCGGATCCTGGAATGCCACTGGCTCCATAGACATCCCGTGGTGCATTTGAGATAAGGCCCTTTCCATCTGAAGCATACGATCTTCTAGCCTTTGGACTCGGGTTTCAAGACTCGCAGCCTGAGTGATCTTCATGCCAGCCATCTCACCCATTGGGCCAAAATTAAACGGTTGTAGTTGCTCTTGAGGGACTTCCTCCTGTGGCATTTCTGGCGGGTCTAATTGGATTGGCTCCTCTGCTTCCGCTTTGTTCGAGGACATGGGCGAGAGTAATCCTGGGTCATAACTCTCTCGCCAGTACTTGATCTCATCACTGCGTCGCCTGGCTGTGATGTTCGCTGTCGCACTGCCCCTCAGTTCGCCAAGACTCCTTGATCTGCGGTTCGGATGGCTGCCGCTGGTAACAGCAATGCCGACAGCCGCATCGACTTCTGCTTCACTGATGAACTTACTACCTCTGCCATGAGTACTTGCAGGTCTAGGTGAAAGACCAGTCCAATCCACATATCCAGGAGTTTTGTTTGGCGTCCACAACCTGCTTGGAGTTGTGGCCCTCCGTGGCCTCGTTTGTCCATCTGCTTGTATAGATTCCCGGTTCATATCGTCTTGCAGAGGGAAGTCTTCAATGACGGTTGAGTGAGAACGTAAAGCTCGATTGAACTCATTGATAGGTAGGGAGGCCGAACGCTTTTGGGTTGGGGAAGTGTCTTTCGGGCTTCGGTTCAACGCAGTCGGGTCCTATATATATTAGCCAATGTTTACATTCTGCTTGACGCCCAGAACTCACACTGCGATGCTGGCCGGCTCTAAAGCCACCGGGGCCTTGTGCTGCTGTGCTCGAGGACGAGCTATCCTTCCGTTTCTTTCCTCCAAAGATCTTTCTGAACACGGATCCTAGGGAAGACTTTTTTCGTTGGGGCTTTCCGTCATTTAAACCAGAGGGGTTGCTTGCCATAGAAGTTCGCAAAGCAGTTGACTGCGTTGTTGGAGGAGGTGGTGGTTCGTGTAACGGTTGAGGTGGTGGACTTGCTCTTGGTGAACCTCCAATGCCATTCGAGGCAATGCGATCTGGTTGAAGAATTTGTCCAGAGCCGGCGGATGATCGCAATCGCAACTGTTCCTCCATGCTATCCTTTCCTAGCGGAGTAGCTATACCTGTTCCTGGCAACCTGATTGGAAATTCATCGTCGTCCGCCATTATTGGAGCAGAGATCTTGCCTCGAATGGAGGATCCTGTATTTGTCCGAGCAGGTACATTTGTCTTCGATTTCCCAGTTCCTCGGAATTTACTCATCGTGCTCATGGCCGTGCTAGCACGGTCTTATCCAGCCAAAGGTCACAGACAGATCGCGGAAGAGATTGAACAGGAGGGGCATACGCGGGCCAGGCGGTCTCTGAGCATACTCGCAGATACTCGGACAGAATCGCAGCGCCAACTGTACTATATGCAAGTTATCTCGTGGCCGTATAGGTGAAGTCGTGTTGTCATTTCCTGGTCAATGAATCCAGCAAAATTCCTCAGTCTACGCGGGTGCATCACGTATCATATATTTCTGGGACGCCTGTCACTTATTGACATGGGAACACCCATGAAACAGGGCATGATAGCTGAGCAGGGCTAAAATAGAAAATTTGGAAGGGACGGGAGATCAATCAAAAGGGAGATAGTGGCTAATCCCTTCTGAGCCGCATTGAGAACGACACCACCCCACGAAGGCACTTAGCTTTTCCACAAATGAGACGACAACCTAAAGTGGATTACAAGCCGCCGTTAACGCAAGCCTCATTCCTCGAATGGCTTCGATAGATTCAGCCATAAGTACTTCATCCGAAACTAGAAAGTAGTTGAAGGACGAAAATTCTATTTGGGATCTCATGCCTGCGCTGATTGACTGGTAATGCCTTTTTCAATCTTGGTTGGGAGGCATGGAACCCGGTTAAAGATCTTCGTTCCCTGAAAAGCCACATGAATGGAAGACGGCGAACTTTATGCCGACAAATGATCTGTGAGGACCATGCGCGACCTCTCGAGGGCGATGATATATGATCAGGGCTTAGTATGATGGTCGGAGGCTTCAAAGGCGCATTATTTGCCCACAACCCCTCGGCGTGGTACGCGCTTGAATGCGTGCTGCAGATGTGGCGCTAAAATGGACGTTCAACGTGTGGGTTGCATAAGGGATACGAGTCGAGTCGGAAAGATGAACCGGGACGTTTTGTTGTCTCCTGTGCAGGTGCATATGCACCGTCCGAGGGCAGAAAGAGGATCATGGATGGGTTCAATGCAAATGGCCGGATGCATGAACCGCGTTGAAGTAATAGGACTCGGTGGATTGTACAAATGTAGGCCAATTTGTAGAGTCAAAGCACCATCAAAACCCTCAAATATCTCGCAGGAATAACTCACAAAAATCAGGCCTCTCAGCGAAGAGTTGGCTTGGCCTGATGAAGGGGATACAATTCACATTATCTGATTCGAGCCCTCATTCTACGATATTCTGCTTGCTTTTGCCTGTTGCATGATTTTAGGGCTTCACAGATGCGATAGGTTGGTCGACATCCCTCTGTATTTTGATATGTGATGTCAAATGTGGCCCCCTTTTCTTCCCCTCTTGCTATTTTACAGGCCGAAAGCCTCGATAGCGCGTTATCGATTGATGTGCCTCGTTAGGTGAAACATCTAGGGGCATGGATCTACGTTCGTCATTCGTCTGATGCACGGCAGGAGAAACCTTCAACCCTTGATTCACGACTCGCGTCTCGCGTGGCAATTGACAGCGATGATCATCTGGAACTGGAGTCGAATTTTCGACATGGCGAATTATGCAATAGCCACAGGCATCACATAATAATACACGGATAGATCCCCCGAAAGTTAATGTCCTTGCCAGGATCACGGGAGATCATTGGGCATTCAGTGATGCCACTGACGGATAGCGAAGGTCTGCATTGTCTTCCAGGAAGTCCATCCACTTTCTAAGAAATTTGCTGCCTCTGCACAGATCACACAGTTGTTGTCAGCATCGTGTCTCAGTCTCTGGAAAATGTGTACAAATATTGTGGTCTGAACTTACTTTGCAACTGTTTCGGAGTCTGCGATCACTGTTAACGAACGCCGGGGCCTGGTCATGGCGACTTTTTGGTTTCTGCGTCAGCGTGGTTTTCAGCGTGTTCCTGCGAGAGGTCCTACCGTTCAGTCGACGCTTTTCTCCTAGGAAACCGACTTCGTGTTCGGGATTACTTCTAACGAGGCTCACGATAATTGCTTCCTTCTCTCTTCCTTGAAATCCGTCTACACTCCCAAGTTCGATGCCTGGGAAGCCTTCTTTCATTGACCGGGACATCAGGGCAAGCTTTCTCTAGTATCAGCACATGTCGACTCTTCCACTATTTGAGATCAAAGGCGGAATGACCATTAAATGGAGACCCTGTCTCACCTGAGCGTTGTATGGGGTGACTACTGCAATATCTTCAGGCTTCACTCCTGCGTCAACCAGATTCTGAACGTGATGTTTCACCAGTGCAGCTTCCATCTCATTGCTCTTACTCTCTCCCATCATTCCCTTCCCAGCTTTCTTGTCGACATCTTCCTCTTCGCTCTTTTCCGGGAAGTCTCCACCTTGCGTGTCGAAGAAAATCAAGGGTTCGATGGTATCTTCAGTCTTCTCGACTTCATATGGGAGTTCCTTCAAGAGACGTGCCTTGACACCATCCGCAGCCACAAGTTTCGATTCATAAAGTTCATCTGATATAAACCGCATGATTTTCTCGTGCATCCGATACTGTATGGTCTAGAAAGCCGAGAAGGTCAGTATGACGTGAATGAAAGATCCCCAACGGCAGATTCTTCCCAAGTCACTCCAGCAAAAGAGGCACAACCAGCAAAGTGGGGTCGGATTTAGAGAATACACATACCAACATTCTCTTGACACCAGGTCCATGAAGAGCTAGCAGCCGATCAAATAAAGTCGTCTCCAGGGTCATCCCCTTAATAACCCCGTCCGCTTCTTTCTCCTTGGACTTCGTCTTCGTCTTAGAATTCAGACTCTTAATCGTAGGCGGTAACTGCAAATGATCACCAGCAAGAACCACCTTTCTCGCCTTCAATAAGGGAACCCAACACTGTGCTTCCAGCGCTTGACTCGCCTCGTCAATTATCACAACGTCAAACTCCTCATCCCTCAACTGAAAACCTCCGGCACCATGCAATGTGGCAAGCACAACCTTACTCTGTCCAACCAACGTCGAAACACACTTCTTCTCCCGCTCCCTAAACTCCTTTCGAAGTTCCTTGAGATCGCCATAGATAGCTTTCCGCTCCTTCCCACTCTTCGTCTTCCGGATAGAAGCTTGTTTCGTATCCATTTCTTTGCGTACGTCTTTCACGATAGCGGCAGCGTCTGAAGTCTGTGTCAGGACGTCGAGGGAGTGGTTGAGTACGGATGGGAGAAGACGAGCCGGGTGGCCTAAGCGCACGATAGGGATTTTGTAGGGGGCGAGGCGCTCGACTATGTTGTCGACTGAGATGTTTGAGGGGCCGCAGACTAGGACTCGGAGGTTGGCCTTGAGCATTTGGAGGATTAGCTCGATTAATGTATGAGTCTTGCCAGTCTGTTTCCCTTATTAGCTTTTGTAGTAGTGGTCGTGAGGAGATACGTACACCTGGAGGTCCATGAATGAGAGCCACTTCCCGTGACGCCAACGCAAATCGAATAGCATCTTTTTGGCTCCCATTAAGACTTGGATCAATCCACTCCAGCTTCACCTCCTGACACAAATCTTCAGCCACGGGCGAGGGACTCGAAAGACCAAAAAGAACCCTCACGAAGCTTGAATACTCATCCTCCTTCATCTTGAGCAGCCTGGTCATCGTTTGATTCATCCTACTCACACCCAAATTAGCAAATGCCCTTCCTAACATCAAAAAGGAAACATACCGTTTATAGGTAACATCATTAGCCAACTTAACGACCCACAACCTCTTCGTGCTCCCCGCCACGCCATCATCATCCTCCCCATCAAGCGCAATCCACATAGCGTTCCTCCCAACCCTAGTAACAACCCCTCTACTCCCCTTAGCCTCCAACTCCCTAACTTCCCTCTTCTTCGCGCTCCCGGTAGGTTGCTCAGCCACGACTACAATGTCCCCAGTACGGATCCCATGCTCCGGCAACTCGCCATCAGTGCTAGCCGTAGCAGAATCGGCAGAGAGTTCTACGACTGTCTTTCCACCTAAACCAGTCCTTTGGGAGGAGAGCGAGAGATTGGTGATTGCGACTCCGGCGCGTTGGAGTGCGGTTGGTGAAGAGGCGGATATCAAAGTTGAGGTCTCGCTGAGCTCGGATTGTAGCTCCGCGTCTAGGAGCGCCAGTTGGGTCGTGGCGAAGGAGGGGATATCGACTGCGCCTTTAGGAGCCATGATTTCATGCAAACAGGAAAGTTATGATGGGTTTACTCATGTGAGGTTATGAGTGGGAGAGGTTGAAGAATTTGTTTGTCAACAAGGTTAAGATGTTAAGCTTGTTAGTGAATCCACAAATTTGCAAATCATTATTTTTGGAGAGATGTAAAATCTGGAGTTAATTCTAAATGCTCTAATCTGACATAGAGAATGAATTTGTTTAATATCACAGTCCGAATCCATGAAACAGTGTTCATGATTCAATTGGCTGGACCTTTAAGCACTCTATGTCCCTCCCAACCTCAATATTCTCAAAGAACATCAATATTGAAATTAATTCTTAATAGGCTCCCTCCATCCTAAGCTTCATCTTCTCCATACTCTATCCTCTCTGAAATTCTGGCGTTTCCTTCATGTCAACGGAAGGCCCCTCACAGCCTTCCATATCCTATGCCCATCTACACGCCTAAATGTAACGATATGATGTCTCCCTGACCTATTTTGGCGCCACTCAATGCCCTAATATATCGTACACCACCCCCTTCTCCCGTCCTCACTTCTCAAAAGCAGTAGGCTCAACCACAATAACCACCACGAGACTCGTAATCATCAAGGCAAACGTGATCGAAGCAACCAGCGCAATACTGCCCCTACTCGCCGGAAACTTGCCCCGTATGATCCAATGCTGTCCTTCAAAGTATCTGTGGAAGCCAACGCAGAGCATCACTATGCTTATACCGAGAAAGGTTGCGCCGAGAGGCTTGCCCATCTGCCGCAAATGTTTGTAGGGATCGTCGCCGCCTGCTGCTGCTGATGTTGTATTCAGCCGAAACCTGTTTATAAATCAGCAACATGAAGAGAAAAGAATGGGGGAAAGGTGGAGGAGACGTACAGCTGCGTAATAGCGATCCCGATACTCGCGAAAGCCAACGAAGTCCTCAGCCAAGCCAGGAACGTCCTTTCTGCCCAGACTCAGTATCTCTCCAATCTAACCCCACAGCCCTAAGAAAATAACATACCAAGAGCTAAATGATCCCTAGCAACACTCCCCTTATTCTCCAGCTCAATACTCCCATATTCGTTCAACAGCCGCGCCCACCAAGATTCATGTTCCGCACCGCCCACCTCCTCATTCTCATGTTCCGCAGGATCATACGTGCCTCCGTTCCTTTGTATACTCGTCGTACTGAGACTCTCTCTTGCTTTATTCTGCGTCGCCTGGTAATTCATGCTCTGCTTGCTGCTCCTCCGCACAATAGAAGTCTCCTCATCCGCACTACTCTCCACCTCCTCACTACCCCTCTGCCCATTCCCTCTCAACCTCGACGTGGGTTCGTTCTCGTCCGAAGAATCCATCATAGAGACCTTCCTCTGCCTCGCGTTTTCCAATATATTTTCGATCCTATCTCTCGGGCGATTATGTATTTTCGTGGTTCCGCGTGGACGTGCAGTATTCGGTGCAACCGCTTGCGGTGGAGTAATTTCGCAGCTCGGAGAAGCCATTTTGCGAGGCTTGGCGAAGCAGAAGAGATAAGGTAGGATTGGTAGAGTTAAGGAGGTTAGGGTGGCTTGCAGAGTTCTCAGAGACTCTTTTTCGGAGTTGCTGCATGCAAGAAGCTCGCAATCTGCTCATCACAAGACGTGCTCGAGTCGATCAAATTTTTGCCGAACGCGGGGAGGCGAGAATGTGGGGTGTTAAGCATCAGATGAACAGACCTTTTAATTCTATTATTATGTCTTAGAGTACTCAATTCAATCTCTATTCTCGAAGGGAGTATCTCAGCCTCATACTGTTTGCTCGAGTGTGTGAGTACTAGCGATCACGAAGTCCCAACATTGAAAAGCGAGGGCTTTCGAGCCGGAGGTTACCCCGACAGGTGTTCAGTAGCGGCATTCAAAATGGTTTCATCACATGTAACTCTTCAATAAACCCGGTCTTCAAAGTATGTACACGAATCGAAGTGAACTAAAGTGAATTCAAATCGCTATGCTCATGAAGCAAAAATCAAAGAGGAACAATGGGAAGAACTAGGTATTTTTTGTACACGAACCCCGACGGAACAAATGTTGGGCTCCAGATCGGAAGAGAGTCATAAATTGGTGCAACAGATCAAATGTCTTTCCTCTTCCTGTCCACTAGACTACCATACTGATACAGACCATATGGCTCTATACCCCGCCAGCCCAGCCACAAGCAATCCATGTTTGAGTCCTGAGGGTCATCGCCCGACGGAGGAAAGGGTCGAGAGCGAGACCGAAATAGATATGCAAAGAATTGCCAGCGGCTGCTAGTAGACCGTAGGGATACGGGCACTCCGCAAAGAGGTACCACCAGGATAACCTCCGATGAATATGTATGATGTAGAATGAGCGCGAGTGCCCAGCTAACCAAGGTATAATCGATCGAAGGAATCCGGCCCCTCCGTCGAAAGACATTCATCCGCTTCGAACACCACCCGATCTCTTGCACGCATCAGATTGTACCACCACACCTATCCACACCCCCGAAGCACTTTGCTCGAATACACAACTACTCCCACAATACTGTAACAAACATTAACGACATGAATACAAAGGAGAAGTAAAGGTCCGAAGGAGGCTAGAAACCAGGAGGTAAAGGTATCCACAAACTTCTGGGGAGGTATTGTTGAAGATCGATATTGGCGGGGGGGGGGCAGGGACCAAAGATCGAACACCAGCCATCGGATTTGACAGAAAGAAGTAACATTCATGACTCGCAATGGTATTGAGAGCGCGAGCAATCAGTTCATGTACTTCATAGACGCCCAAGGAAATTATAAGGCTCTGGGCTCCTATGATAACTCGAAGGTAGCGGACCCGCCACTCGAGACTGAGACCTAGAATTTTGTTAGAGGCCGGTGAATAAGCCGAGTAAATGTGTGAAAACTTACTGTGCAACCAGTCGCTGACTCGACGCCGCCGCTGTAGTACTTTCCTCCTCTGTATTCACAGTCACCAGTGACGTCACCGGTGATTTTGATGCTGTAATCCAACTTTCCATCAGGGTTGGTTGGAGAGTTGGGGAAGAGGGAGATATAGGTGATGTCGCCAGCTCCCTGACCGACACCAGCATTCACAGGTGCCCAGTTACCCAAGTTGGTTCCAGCGGATCCCCAACAGCAAGCATCCGAAACACTAGCTCCTTGAGGGTTGATGTAGTATTGCGCAGTGGTGGAGGAATTTTCCCATGTGTAGTACTGCGCCGAGTTCGGGTTTGTCAATGGGTAGGTCTGTCCAGGTAGAGTGTTGAGAGGAATGGTTTCACCCTCAGTACCAGGATAATCAGTACGGCAGAAAGCAACGTTCTGACTAAGTTTGTTTGTGACCTGGACGCCTCCCGCACCTTTGGTGCAAAGCTGGGAAACATCAGTTCTGGATAACTCAAGCATTCCATTGCTGTTGCAGTAGAGACCACCAACAGACTCGCCAGTGCTGCCCTGCGCCTTAGGCCATTGAGACTTTTGGTAACCAGCCGGACACGCATACGAGCAGAACGAGTTCTTGGTGCACCCGCTTCCGGAGACAGCAGTGGCGATATAGGTGATAGGAGTGTCGGAGGTCAGATCTCCTCCGAAATCCGGGGTATTCTGAACACCACTCCATCCTCCAAGTCCAAGCCAGTCAAGGTAGACAGCGCCGTAATTCGATGGGAAGGTTGAGCAAGGGATGGTGCCACTGGGAAAGTCAGAGTCAAGCCCAGTGGAGGAGCTGCTTGAGGAGGAAGACGAAGATGCAGAGCTCGTGGCTGGAGTAGGGGTAGGTGTAGCTGAGGTTGTAGGAGTTGGAGTTGGCTCCTCAGAGGTGCTGACTTTCTTCTGGTAGAATTCAGCTGCTTCGCTCGTAGAGGAAGGTGTTGGGGTTGGGGTTGAAGAAGTCGTTGGTGCTGCAGAGGTCGTGGCTGGAATAACAGTGGAAATTGTGTCTCCAACTATCATGTATTTGCCATTCTCGAGTCCTTGTTCAACATCATTATAGGAGATCTCATTGCCATTGAGTTCGTAGACGGTGACAACTGGGCCAGGGACCATCTTAGTTACTGTAGCGGGATCGCGGGCTTCGACTGGAGAGCCGTGTCTGGCAGGATGACGGTGGACGTGGTTGTAGTGTTGAGCAGTTGCAACAGTAACAGCGCTGAACAGCGCAATTTGGTACAACTTCATTGTGAAGAAGCGGATTCGTGAAGTATGAATAGATTAAAGATCGGCGAGAGCCTCTCAAAGACTCCTCAACGACAGATTCTCAGGGTGTATGTTCAACGAATGTGATTGTGGAGCGGGAAAGTTCGTCGCCGTCGGGAACTGAAATCGTGGTGGTTAGCATTCCTTCTCATGTACAGCGACAGACATTATTCCTCCGCCATGCGTATTCACTCAATTGTATATAATGATGGATGTAGTTGGGGAGCGTACATTGGCAGTCGACGTTTCCCCGTAGCTTCTCACTTTGTTCAATGAAGGTGTTGATCGTTGTCGGCAGGTAATTGATTTAGGTGGTGGAGGTTTTTTGTGGTTGATCGTCGCAGGAGGTCAATAAAGTCGCTGTTCCAAATGAATGTGGTAGAGAGTCAAGACTCTCTAGTTGGGAGGGAATGCTTGAAAGGAAAGACCGTGAAGATGGAGATTCGTGATCAGATCAGTGGTGGTGACAACAAGAAGAGAAAAGGGATGGGCTAATTGGGAGCAAGCGCGGGAGAGGCTAGGGTTAGCTTAGCGTGTCCGGTTATGGGATTATTTTGGATATCAAGCAAACGACCAGGGGAGAGGCCAAGGGCGGGAGGCGACTTTGCTCACAGTTGAGATGAGATGCTGGCGAAGCCTGAATGGAATCTTTCTTTTACCAACATTCTAGCCAAAAAGATAATTACAGCTACAAAAGCGTCCAAAATGGGGTGTTCTTTTGCCTAAAGATTAACGGCTTTGTGATGGTATCACAGTCAAACAGTACAACAGTATCAACCATGTCCTCTGATTCGAGAAGTGTTTTTGCCTGTTCGTCTGGTCTTTTTCGTAGATTCTCCGTCACAGCATGAAATTTGTTCCTAGCCCGTGCCGCCAACTAGAAACAGCATCCCAAGACCTCTCACTTCCTAATTTCGGCTGAGCGCCAATCTCTCGCAGATGAAGAGCACGTAACCAGATCCACTCAAGAGATGACAGGCTGGAGAGGACGACGAATTCAACCCATCAAAATTCGCAACTCGTAGGGTAATCGGAGATCAATGTCCACTGACTCCACTGCGGACGCTGATATTCGCGATAAATCTCCAGACTTTTCTCAAATAATATCGTGAAGGCTGAGCACCGTGCAGTTCAGGGCTCGTGCAGCTATCGTGACCGTGGAGTCGTGGACAGTTATCGTCGTCAGCGTTCTGTGCATCGTCGGCATGTCTCTCCTCTTTCAGGCCTTGTCGACGGTCTGGGGAGATTTGATTCAAAGACTCAGCGCTTCTGCGGTTCACGATGCTGCTTACCATGACAAAGAGAATGAAAGCTGTAAGTACCTTCATCTTTGTACTTCACAAAAGTTGGGCCAATTTGCCTCGGAGCCCTTTGGATTATTTTGCGTTGTATATCATCCGTCAACGAGGCCAGCAACTTGGAATGTTCACTCTCCGCACTCCATCGAACGATAGCTACAAATTATCCATCTTCCAGCTGCGCTTCGGGGTTCTCAGCGTCACTATTCTTACCTTTCAACCCTCGTGTTGGAAAAGAGAGCTTCCGCTGTCAGATGGTCACAGGACATGGTGTTTCGAAATACGAGAATCGAAAGCAACCATCTCGACCTACAGACCACGGCCGATTCCTGGCTCCCAAGCTCCAAACGTTGAGATCTATACAACAAAGCTACATTTGCAAGTAACTATTCGCGCCTTCTCTCCAAAACTCCGAAATTCCAGCCAGCTCTTCAACGCTCAAAAATATCAACTGGTCCTCTCGTTGGTCCTCAGATGCATCTCACATCCTGCAGGAGTCTGCACCCTGAGCGCGGGCTCGGCCGTTTTGGCTGACCAGATCCAAAAATAAAGTGCTTACCCCTGACCTAAATCCAGGAACAGCCATCTCATTCGTCCAGCACGGTTTAGTGCCATGCACAAGTGAAATTATGCAAATCATTCAAAGCCACGCTGATTTCATCGGTCCTGCAATCAAAACAGGGGACTTGGTGTGCGATCAGGCGCTGTGCGTGATGTTTGTACAGCAGGTGGATGCTGTGCTACGATGAACTGGAATGCGAAAACGAGCGTGGATCAAGCTGTGAATGCCACGATGAATGCTACGTATCATCCATTTGCATCGAGCTCTGGACGCTGTGGCAGACCAAGAAAGCCCCATCGAAAAGCTTGTGGGGTCACGCGCTGCTCAACACGTGATATTACCATATTAGGATCTTCGCCCCTGCCTTCTTCTCCACTCTTTCTCCAGACTTCTCCTTTCGTCTCGATCTAAATTTACGAGCCGTCAAGATCATCATCAACACGACATCTTTAATTCAAATCAAGTCATGAGCCGTACATCCTGGACCGACCAGCAGTCCAACACTCAGTCGCTGGCATCGTTGGAGGATGTACATGATGAGTTCATGATCCAGCCCACATGCATGAGAGGAAAACGACAATTTCCTCCACGATCTCACAAAAATCCTTGATCTCCTTACCCCTTACCTTTCGCCGTTTCCTCATTGGGGTAGTATTGGGGGAGTCTAAGGGTGGTCACCAAAAGATGCGTTTGTAAGACTTCAAAGTTTCTGTGACATGGAATCGTTTCCATGCAGGTACATGAATTCTGTTGGAACCTGAGAATCTTGCTTAGCCAGCGAGGTCGTTGGTATCATTGTCACATGAACAAATCGAATGTACAGTTCGGCTAGCAGACATGTCTCCAGGTGATTGGATGTTCGGACACGTGGAGCCACAGCTGATCATGGCGAACTCCAGACACTTGGAGCTGTTGGCAAGAAAGAAAAGTCAGACGATATCGAACATGCAGCTCCCCGTCTTGGCTGATGAGTATTGCTGCAAGAAGCCGAGCTGAGCAGAAAGCCGGTCCGAAGATTCACAGGAACATTTTCCCTATCTGAAGGAAAAGAGACATCTATTATCGTAACTATACAACTCGTACTTGACTCGAGTCTAAGAGGAAGGCGTATGTACACAGTATGCAAAGGAGGTGCAATCAATCAATGTCAATGACTAACTTTCCAACCCCACCCTTTCCATCATAGATCTGCTGACACCCCTTCCTCACGCCCTCGATATCCTCAAGCTTAACCTCCATCCCAACAACTGGCCGAATCTTCCCCGCATCTACCCACTTCGCCAACTTATCCAGATCCGCCGTATTCCCATGCAAATGCAAATAGCTGTAATTAACTCCCTTCCACCCAGTCCACGTCTCGAAGAACCAATTCACAACATTCAAAATTACTTTCAAAAACAGAGTCAAGTCTGGCTCCATCTTTTGCATCAGCTTCCCGCTTGGCACTGTACTGATTGAAATGATCCAGCTACCTTTCTTCATCAGTGGAAGAGCAGCCAGTGTACCGCCCACGGGATCAAACATGAAGTCCACACTGTCCTTTCCCACAACCTTGACCACATCTTCTTTCGTATAATCGATAATCTGGTCAGGAACCCCATCACCTAACAGATTTTTTACCATAGCAATCTTCCCCGTCGATAAAGTCGTGATGACTTTCCCCGCACCAAACACTTTCTTCGCCAATTGCACCCCAAAACTTCCCGTCCCGCTCAATCCTCCAGGTATGAAAACTGTCTTTCCCTTCAATCCACCCTTTATTTCTTCGTCACCTCTATAAAGAGCTTGTAGTGCCGTCTGCGCAGCGAGCGGAATACTTGCTGCTTCCCCAAAGCTTAAACTCTTAGGTTTCATTGCCGTTGTGGAGGCTGTGGAGAGGGCGTATTCGGCGATGGAGCCGCGAAGGTGCTGTGGGATGCGCGAGTACACTTCGTCGCCGGGTTTGAAGTTCGATACGGAGGATCCCACCGCTGCGACGACGCCGGCAAGATCCCAGCCCATTTTGTAGGGGAATCTGTTGGGTCGACTGTTAGCTAAGTGAATTGGATGGGGGAGGGGAGTAGGGCGGAGCTTACGTTGCCTTCTGGATGAACTTTCCTAGCCCTGAAGCTATCTTGACATCAAGTGGATTTACTGAAGCAGCATGGACTCTGATGAGCAGCTCATCTGGTTTCGAGATCTCGGGTGTTGGCAGAGTCGCTACTTCGTACTCGTTCGGCTTGCAGTATTTGGAGAGTGCTAATGCACGCATTGTACGAGGGATGCTGGCTGCCATTGCGATTGTGCTGTATTCTTGCTTGGTAGGAAGAGATTGAAGCTTTGTAGACTTTCTTCTGCGAACTCTTTGATGTAGATAGGGAACGGGGTGGTTATTCGACCGCCTCGGAGAGTTTCAGAGGAGTATTGTTTGATTCCGAAATTCCGATAGAAGATGCTTCAGTCAGTCCATGGAAGTAAGTGGAAGTTACAGGACGTCTTCGAGTTGGATGTCAATCGCAATCTCGTGTCTCGCCATCACCTGTCGCGGTTCCGATGTTGACGTGATGGACGCAAAGACTGCGACGGCGATGGCCGATCGGGGAGACTCTGAAACGGCATGGTGATGCATACTTCCCAGAAGTGTTCCGCAAATACAACGACCTTTTCGAGCGCTGGGTTGAAAGTACAAATAGTGAGGTTATTCCGCGGAACAACCTACAGTTGGTAGTGAAAGAGCCGACGTCAAAGTTGCTTTTTTGGGCGAGAAAATGCGGCCGGGCAATCTAGGGTTCGCTGTCAGTAATTTGTCAAGACCTTTCAACCGTCCAATTCAATCCTAAATTCTCCTCAACCGCTGATGAAGTCCCAATCATGACTCCCTATCTTTTCAAGTGATCGACTATCAAAAGACTTGCCGCCTTGCTTTTGACCCATTTCAGCCTCTGAATTGGCCTAACTGGGTCAGGTACGAGGCATGATCTCTCGATTCAGCTGAATTGTGATGGATACAATTCGCAAAGGAGATCTTTCCATTTTGTGTTTTAATATGCCCTTTGTATTGCCCCATCGGCCGAGACTTCTGTTCTATAGAAGCCACGCACATCTTTCTCGCCTACAATCTGAAATTGAAATCTCGGCGTTCCAATTACTCGAACTGGTAAATGCGACGTCTATCGACGGCACAAAGTCAAGGCAAGTGCGCTTTGCCCCGTATCCCAAATTCATCCAATATGGAAGAAATAGTGCGACGAGACCCGTCCTTCCTGCGATCGTTGCATGAAGACTAGCTGGGATTGTATTGTACCTATCAATATGGGAAAGTCGCAAAGTACAATTCATCGAGAAGTCGGATTCCCAACACCATCATCCTCTTGTCCCCAAATCAAAGGCGTCTCTTTCAGCCCCAATCAAGACCTTCCTCAGCATAAGGTCATCCAAGAAGGCTAAATCAAGCAATGGCACTTTCCAAACTCTAGATCATGCGCAGCTCGAAGAGGATCCTGCTGCCCTGTTCACCACTGTCAAGGATCGAGAGAACCCTTCTCAAGGTCTATGGAAGAGTCCGCCATTAGATTCTCCAAGCCTCTTTCACCGCCTCTCTTGTGCGGAAGCAAAACTCGTCGCGCTGTTCGTGTCTCTTCTAGGTCCCCTACCCCTTGGTCAAAATCCGAGCGGATGGTGGCCATATGTGAATCTCGTCCCTTCAAGACTGGGTTCTAGCACTGCTTTAGAACATGCTGCTGCATGCTTTATCTCTAGCAGCTTAGCGTATGTCAATCCACAAAACGAAAACTAGCGTACAGCACAAGCAAAGATATGGCAACGCTTTGAAAAGCCTTCAGACGTCTTTTTTCAGACAAGGGGAGAGATTCAAATGCGAGACACTCTCTGCTATAAAGTTGTTATCCTCGTTTGAGTAAAGGGTCGCCGACCATCCTCAAGTGTGTAGTTGCTGATATGCGTTAGTTGTTTATGCGCATGGGGAAAAATGCTTGGGTCACTCGAAAGAGGGCTTTACAAGTTGATGCTCGCACGTGGGCCCACGAGATATATGAGTCGAATTTGATCGAGGCATATTTTATTCTACCTACAAACTTGACGTTAGTTTCTCTGTTCTGTTAGGGTCATCTTCTGACGACAAGCAGGTTGGCGATGCGATATTGCACGGAAGAGTTTCTGATTATGACACTCCTGCTCGGACATGCATTCCACCTCCAGAATCTCCAGGTGACAAATTCGGCCTTAAGTAGGCCGGCTAGACTGTTATGCCGCAGATGATCAGAATTACACGACTTATGTGACTTGCACGAGCTTTCATCGGGTCATGGAAATGGGTAGTTGTGTCAAGAATCAGCTTAAACGAGATATGACAGAGATCCAGGAGCCAATGTTGAAGCTGGTATAGGAATAGCTTTCAAAGAAGATGCGGGCCTTCCTTTCGGCCAAATCCAATAGATCAATCTGCACAATTGTGATACTGAGTTACACGAAAGTTGCTCTCCTTAAAATACATACTTGTTGTTGTAATCGGTCAGAAAGTGTAATGGGGAGGTGATCTGCAAGCGCAGAAAGACGAGGCTGAGAGTCGGGATGGCAAAGCCGACATCTCACCTCCTTTTATCGGATAAATACCTACAGCCATACCAAATTGATGTATATTCGTCATTTATTTTTGAGCTACCACTTTAGTAGGAGTGACAGTTTGACCTAAACTAGACAGTCTATCCGCGGCTCTCATTGGATACTCCGAACGAGTAGGGCCAATCAAGATGGTAGGACCTCTGGGACAAGTATATAACATAGATTCATACAGTTCTTGCATTCAAGAACTTTATTTATCTTGCAAAACAGCTTGCTAAAGCGCCTGTCCTTTGAGAATCATCATTTATTCCCATATATCCCCTCAAGATGTCATCAACAACCACCAATGCACCTAATATCACCGGTCTTCTAAACGACATCGCCTATCATAGAAGTAAACTGATAAAAGGGGATGTCTCTATTCGCAAGGACTTACTTTCTACTACTCGCGAGCTGTTCCTCCGGTTAGGGACTGCCATGGAGGCAATCTCCGGATGGGAATGGGCGGAAGGGAATTCTATACATGTACTCATCATTTGCCTTCCATCATCGACGACGTCGCCAATCTCCCTCCCAAAATAGAGGCAATGGCGCATGACTTCTTCGCGCCGCAATCAATCCAAGGTACCCATCCCCTTCATTCGCCTATCCTCACTCATCACTAACACCGACCTCCAGGTGAGCAAGCATACTACCTGCACTCGTTGCCGCATGACAGGCCCGATGTCAAAGGTCTTGAAATCTCAGCAAACCTCAGCTCAGCTATGAAAAGAGGCTCTAGCATGATTCTGATCAATAACAATGTTATCCCGGATAGAGATGCGGATTGGAAAATTACGGCTCTTCATATGGTTATGATGGCGAGCTTTTCGAGCTGTGAGAGGACGGAGGCTGATTGGAGGAAGTTGTTGGGTGAAGTTGGGCTGAAAGTGGTGAAGATTTGGGAGCATGAGAGGGGGAGTGAAGGGTTGACTGAATGTATGCTTGCTTGAATAGTTTTTGAGATTAATCAGGGACTCGAAACTTGTCGGTTTCAGGGTGAAGGATCAAATCTCAATCACCTGCTCTTGGTTTGGCCAAAAGGTCAGCAATGGACGCTGATGCACCGAAAAGAGTTGTACACTTGGTCTGACACCAATTCATGCTTTAAAGTGTCTTCTATAACGTTCATTGAACTCCAATTATGAAGCGCTTCTTTGACCTTCTCCTGGCATATCATCGTCGCAAATCTGGGTATAACGCAGCCAACTCCTTCATGCAGATGCATCACATCCCCTCGAACCAGACAACCAGCTCACATGTCCAAAGCACCCACAATCCAGTTAGCATGAATGGCACTAACCTTCTTCGCATAACTCTTGGCCGTAAACACATGATCAAGAAACATGATGGCCTCCACCTTCTTGCCAAACAGCACACTGGAAGGATGAATCGCAATGACATTCCTCCCAACCGTTGTGTAGTACGCTCCATCTGGACCCAAGACAGCCGTCTTCGTAGCAAAAGCCTTCAGGAACGACTTGGTGAGAACCTCAGCTCGCTCCTCGGAGATGATGTCTGCAGGCTGTGGATCCGGAGGCGGGAGTTCGGAGAGGAGTTTCTGTTTGTAGCAGACCTGTCGAAGCTGCTTCCGGATTGAGAGTGCCATCCTCATCGCACGGGGAGAGATGAGACGCTTTCGACACCATTCATTGCGGTCTGTACTCTCGGCAGCGTACTTCTGCATGGTGTTGAGGTATGTCAAGATGTCGCCTTGTCGATGCTGTAGGTCCTTCCGGTGCTCCTCGATACTTTCCTGCTCCTCTTCCGATTTCGCTTGGATGAATATTTCAGAGTCGGTTGTGAGGCATGCAATAACGTCGATGGCTTCGAGGAGACAGTCTGATTCTGCCGCAGCGATGATTACTCGACCGTACGCTGCTGGGAGTGGGTAGGACGCCATGTTTTTTCCGGTCTCGGTCAGCTTGCCCTGGTCGTCGATTGCGCCCATGGAGTGAAGCTGCACAAGTGCCTTCTCCATAGCAACAATATCTGGTGAGTCCATAAGAGGGAAGGAAAGAACATCACCGACGCCGCGGGCCTTCATCTTCAAGACCGCTTCGATAACATCACTGCGAAGGATTTCTGGCAGCTCGTCGGCCTCAAGGTTCTTGAAGTCCGTGTCCGTATAGATTCGGTAGCATTTGCCTGGGCCCTCTCGACCAGCTCGACCTTGACGCTGAATAGCGGAGGTCTTGGAGATGGGCTTGGATAAGAGCGATTCCATACCCAACCGTGGCCGATATTGCTTGACCTTGGACTTGCCACAGTCAACGACGAAGCGTACACCGGAGACCGTTACGGATGTTTCTGCGATGTTTGTAGCAAGTACAACCTTGCGAGTACGAGGCTCCTTGACTTTCTCAAAAGCTTCTTGCTGGGCAGGTCCCGAGAGTGAACCGTAAAGTGGTATGATCTTCAGTCGTGGGACACCTTTCGCCAATTTTCCGGCGTAATCCTCGAGCTGGGTTTGAAGTGTCTCTATTTCTTCTTGTCCTGTAAGAAAGGCAAGGATATCCCCAGGTAGAGGCTCGGTAATGTGTAGCTTGAGGATAGTTTGCAAAATGTTATGAAGGTAGTCCGGTGACGGATTCTTTTCGTACCAAACTTGCACGGGATATTGTCGCCCCTCAACGTACTCTACGGCAACTCCGCTCTCGGCGATATCATCGTCGAACAGTCCTGATTTGGATTCGTCCTTCGAAGGGGCCTTTGCACTGTCACCGTTCGCGCCAACACCATTCGTGGCTGGTTTTGCCTCGCTCTTGTCGTTCGATTCATCTGAGGAACTGAAACCTTCCCAAGAAGAAAAAGTATCATTCGTGTCAGTTGACGATCGGGGCGACTGATTTCCAGCAACATTAGGACCCACACCCCCTTTTAAATAATCAGCATTTTCCTCCTTCGGGTCGTCATATATTCCAAAGAAATCCTGTCCGTGATTTTTACCTGGTTGATACCTGGGTTGGGTCTCGGGCTTTGCGAAGAAAGTTTTCAGGCCACCCAGATCCAGCGTAGCACTCATGATTACCACCTTGAGTGGGATACCACCTCTGCCTTTCTTGTCGCCATGGATGAGTTGTCTAAGAAAGCCAGCGAGGAGATCGACGTCGACGCTTCTTTCGTGAATTTCATCGACGATAACCGCGCTATATTGACGCAGGTTGGGATCTCTGAGCATCTCTTGAAGTAGCATTCCCTCAGTTACAAACTTGATCTTCGTTCCAGGTGGTATAAGGGTATCAAATCGTACAGAGTATCCGACTAAACCTGGGTGGTGTTTCTCCTTTCCGAGGTAGGATCCCATCTCCTTCGCAACACGTTGAGCCAAAGTGATGGCAGCAACTCGTCGAGGTTCCGTGATCGCAATCATTCCTCCGACTGAGATGTCTTCCACCATGCCCTCTTCATTTGTGATCTTGACAGTTTGCTTTTTGCACCAAGGCTCGGTGTAGAGGAATTGGGGAGTTTGAGTACTCTTTCCGGAACCCGTCTCTCCGTTGATGATGAGAACATCGTTGTGTCTTAGGGCCCACCGAATATCTGCCTTCTTGGACCAAATGGGTAGATCCTTGCGGGCTTTCTCCAGCTCCTTCGAAGTCTTCAACAGAGCGTGCTGAGTATAAGCCCGATTTGGTAGGATGGGTTTGCCTGTCGACTTTGAATGTTGCCCTCCTTGAGAAAAACCCTTTCCGAAGCCTGCCTTCTGTTGCCAAGAGCGATTGATGTTATTGTCTGTTGATGCTGTGCCATTGACCGCTGGCTTTGCATGCGTAGCATTGGCGTTGGGGTATGACTGAGAGTTGGTTCTCTGTTTCTTCGTGTTGGCTGTATTCGTGTCTTGAGCTTGCTGAGTTGCCTTCGCATCCGCTGTGGCCTTCGGACTGCCATCCCTAAAGCGTTTTACTCCATTCGTCTGGTCGGTCTTCTTGCTCTCTTGCTTTGAGCCCTTTTGTAAATCACTGTTGGAATTTGCGGCGGACGGTGCGATTGGGTTAGCCTCGTGGTCGTCAAACTTCGTGTGAACCTTTTCAGGCATTGTCGCGATTGTATGTATTGTGATGAGAATGGATGAGTGAGTGTTATCGGATGATTAGGGTGAGGGAGGGAAAAAGACTGTAGTTCGAGACTCTTAAATACGTATTCTCGATATTGTTTCGAGAGTGAACTCGATAACACTTTTTCTCAGCTCATGAAATTAAAAACCGCGCCACACCGCCTTCGGGACGTCTGATAAGAGATAAGCCAGCTCCCCCGGCTTTAACCACGTTCAGTCCACGCAAGTCTCACCAAAAGCACGCAATTCCAAGGATCAGCTGGATGCCCCTCGATGATACCATCATGGCTGCGTGGAAATTCTAGAAGACTATCCAATTGATATAAAAGGTAAACGCCTTCTTTTCTTTTCGTGTTTCTCATTCAGTCATTTACCCCTCCGACCTCTCCATTCTGTACGAGCCGCATATCAATATGGCACCCTCAATTCTTGACAACCAGCCGACCGCACCCCACCTTTTGTCCAACACTCAAAAGGTAGTGGACAGGAAGATTTTCCCTGATGGAATCAAAACGTCTGGCCAACATCCCCCACTTTACGGGCTCTTGAGACCCTACTCCGATTTCCCTAAGGAGATCTCTGGAGAGACTGTTTGGAAGGCAGAGGATTATACAAACAACCCAGAGAGATGGGTGCATGTATTCAGCGAGGAAGAGATTGCAGAGCTCAGTACTGTGTCAGACAAGTTCCTTACTGCCAAGACTCCTCTGACTGGCATCTCAAAGGTAAGCCCTCATCCAGTGGCATGCAAACCCCACTGATGACTTCCAGGACAACTTCCCTCTACCAAAGTTCTCAGTGTTACTGAACTCGATTAAGACAGAGATCCTCAACGGAAAGGGCTTCATTCTCTTCAAAGGATTCCCAGTAGAGAAATGGGGCAACCATAAGTCCGCCGTTGCATATATGGGATTAGGAACATATCTCGGATACTTCGTCAGTCAAAACGGTCGTGGCCACGTCCTTGGACATGTCAAAGATCTCGGCGATGACCCAAAGCAAATTGACAAAGTACGGATTTACAGAACAAATGCTCGGTAAGTCGTGCATTCATATGTTTGTCTATTTCAACACTGATAAAACTTCCAGCCAATTCTTCCACGCCGACGATTCAGACATCGTAGGACTTCTCTGCATTGCCCGAGCCCTCGAAGGCGGCGAGTCAGATATCGTCTCCTCCCACCACGTCTGGAATACCCTCCAAAGAGAACGTCCAGATGTCGCCGAGACCTTGACCAAACCAATCTGGTACTTTGACCGCAAAGGAGAGACCAGCGTCGGCGAAGAACTATATATCCGCACCTCCGTCTTCTACCTCGAGAAAGGGCCTAACGGACGGGTGTACTCGAAATGGGATCCCTACTACATAAAATCGCTCGACCGGTTCATGAACGCTGGTGTCATTCCCCACCTGTCTCCTGAACAAATCGAAGCTGCCAAAGTCTTGGAAGAGACATGCCATCGCTTGAGACTGCACATGATCCTCGAAGTTGGTGATATTCAGTTCCTGAGCAATGAACACGTGTTACATGCAAGAACCGCGTACAAAGACCATGCGCCACCAACCCCAAGAAGACATTTGATGAGATTGTGGCTTGCGACGCCGGAGACGGAGGGAGGATGGAAATTGCCTTTCCACGATTCGGCAGAGAAGAAGAGAGGAGGAATCCAAGTCAACGATCAACCACCCGTGGCACCCCTCGATGCCGAATAGTCCTTTGCCAGTTTTGTACATATTATACCTTACTTCCAATACATATTTCTCCCCCATCCACCGTCTTCCACCAATCTCTCTGCGCACCCATTCTTCCCCTGGCTACATAATAGCGACCACCGGCACTGGCGCTCTTTCGTCTGGGAGGCATATTCCGTATCTGGTTCTCTCCACCATTCGGATGCAGTTGAAGTCGTAGTTGCCCTTCAGTCCATGCCATGGACAGTCTTCTGTGGTCGCCGAGTAGAATTTGGGACAGGCCGCTGCTCTGGCGCGTGCCACCGTGGAAAGAGGAACAGGTGCTGAATCCTTTGCCGTAGCCGCAGGGAGTGTCGACTTCGAGCCACTTGTGATCCCAGTCGGGAGATTTGAAGTGCTTGGTGGTGCACATCTTTTGGTTGCGAAGGAAGAGTGATAAGAGTGCGTGAGGGTGTTGGTTGACTTGAGCTATGTCGATTGTGAAGGTAGATGTTGCTGAGGATGAGCTTGAATGTCTGTTGCACAAAAGATGTTTGTCTTCTTGAATGACCTTCTATAAAGTAATTCAATTTTGCAGGAGTTGTATCTGGGGACGAACATGAATCACACATGACATTGCTGTTATACACCTCACCTAGTCATCCCTAAGAGCCTTGTCCAAACCTAAATAATGGAATTCAGTAAATGTCGTGAATCATCCATAATCCGTCTAATGCGCCATGATGTTCTTTCTCCTCCGGCTTTTGCATTCAGAGCAGTGGTCTGACCTCCGAAGCCATTTCGCAACTACAATACCCCATCATTGGGTAGTCCCGTGTGCTCTTTCGTATGTTCCCTGCGGCTGAATTATATGTGCTGCCCTCATTTCTGTTGCTCGGGATCGTTCTCTTCTAATTCCCTCTTCCGTATCGCCTGCATAAGCTCATACATCTGTCCCAGCTGTTGATCTGCAAATCACAATCAGCACCATCTCCCTCCCCCCTCTCTCCCCAAAGATAACAGCACTCACCACTCATCTTCTCAATCTTCCCAACATCCATACGCTCACCAATCCAAGAGTCCCCCTCCAACTTCTGCGCATACATCTGCCACTCCGTCAAGAATCCAATCTGCCCATCAACACATTAGCCAACATCCACGATCTGGCCTTCTATTCCCCCATTAAACATCGTACGTACAATATGCACTGGATTCTCCACATTCCTATGAGCCCTAAACTCAGCCTTTATATATTCATCACCAAGTAATCGCATCTCCCTCGGCAGACACTTCCTATGCGCTCGAAACAATCTCCTGTATAACGGTATTGGTGGCAGTAGAGCCAATGGAGCTGGTTTGAAACCCTTTGTGGTGCCGGCCGTTGTGGGCGTTGCGTAGAGTAATCGTGGATGTATCCTCATCTTGCTCAATGTTGTTGTTGTTGTCAACACAAGGTCAGGAACGAAGAAGTCGAGGATCTTTGAAGTCGAGCCTCGGAAAGGCGTCGTGAATCGGAGTCGGCAAAACTTTCCAGGAACACGAAAATCGTCAGCCTTGCACACCACACATCAAAAACTACCAAAAATTCGCCTCGAAGAACTTGGGGAGAAAAGGAAATGCTTCCTACGCCATCGACATCTCATGTAGCATTCGAGAGGATTTACGAGCCGGCGGAAGATTCCTTTTTACTGCTCGACACACTATCTTCTGAGCCTGAGAAGGCTTTCCTTCAACAACGCTTCAATGTCTCATCGAATACAGATGGGAGGAGTCCACCAGCTCCATTCGTGGTCGAAATAGGCACAGGATCTGGAGTCGTTCTCTCCTTCGTACATGCCCATGCGGAAATCATCTTCGGGAGAGCAGATATCCTCACGGCTGGAGTGGATGTGAATCGGCACGCATGCGAGGCTACTGCCCAAACTGTCAAGGTTGCGGAGAAGGAGCAGGTCGAGCAGGGGAAGTCACATGGGATTTATTTAGGGAATTTGGCTGGGGATCTCACGAGTCCTCTGAGGGCTGGAATGGTGGACGTGCTGATCTTCAATCCGCCTTATGTGCCAACTCCAGGTCTACCTGCGTTACCAGAAGCAAAGGACAGTGTTGGAGAACCGACTTTCGAGGATGATTCGAAGTTGCTAGAGCTGTCATATGCTGGAGGTGCGGAGGGGATGGAGATCACTGATCGGTTGCTTGATGCCCTGCCAGAAATCTTGAGTAGAGATCGAGGATGTGCGTATGTCTTGCTCTGTGCTCAGAACAAGCCGGAGGCTATAAAGCAAAGAATGAGGGATAAGCGAGCGGATTGGAGGGCGGAGACAGTAGGAAGCAGTGGGAAGAAAGGAGGATGGGAGAAGCTGCAGATCATCAGGGTATGGCGTGAGCCATCACCAGCTGAAGCATAATATGAGAAACGTAAATAAGATACCCTTGAAGACCAATAAGAAGATGGTGCGCGTGAAATGTGTGATTGCCTCATTTTGATCCACAAACGCCAATGATCCCAAGCCGTGCATAGCTTTTCTCTTCTCCAAGCCACATATCCAGCAACATGCTCTTCAGAGCCATGAGAAGTAGCAGATCGCACCCAACTCGCCCCTTCCCTTCAAGTTCTCAAAATACCGCCCGTTCCACAATCCCTTAGAATCCTCTTCCACCACCACGACCCCGTCCACCACCTCTTCCACCCCGTCCCCTCGGTCCTCCACGCCCCCTACCACCCCGCGCACCACCTCTATCCGCGACTTCCTTCCTCGCCTTATTCTTCGGCTTGGGCGCATCATCAATCAAGAGCGTATCCAGCGGGAGCGAGTCAGGGAGGATGTAGTATCTGATCGTCGAGCCGCGGAGGTTGATCGTATCAAGGGAAATGGGGTCGCGACCGCGTTGAGTCATCTTGACGGTTCGGAGAGCTGTGTTCATTTGGGGAGAAACTGATGTGATGGTGCCGTGGATGATTGTGCCTGTCCAACTATTAGCAGCCTTTTACAGAATGGGTCAAGTAAGGAAGTATATACCATTTTTGAGTTCAATTGTCACGGTCTCGTTCGCGCATTTCATTAAGAACCTACCCAGGGCAAAAGAGTCAGTCAGGAGTTTCGTGTAGGAGCCTTGAAGGAGAGAGCTCAGCTTGTGCCAGAATGAGGCAGGTCTGGGGGAATAGGCTTACCTGACGAGCTTCATTGCGGCGGTATGATGGCGTTCAGACCGTGAGATTGCCGCCTATGGTGTTTGGAGTGATGTGGTTTTGTGTTGGATGTGATTTGGCGGCACGCAAACATTTGAAGCTCTGGTCGCGAATTTTTGGGAGGTCCGGACAATCACGTGATTTTTTTGGTATTGAGCTTCTGGTACGCGAGAATTAAGACCTCAACACGAGAGGTAGAAAGTCATTTGGATGAGAGAGGCATAGTAAAGTGGGAGGTTCATCTCCGAGATGTATTGGAACCTGTATCTCTCAATAGGGCAAGATTCCCTCCATAGACCCGGCCATCAAGCCCCTCCGTCTAAGTGAAGTATCATAACTCGTAACTTCCAGGACTCGCCACAGATATGGGGTATAAAACAAACGCCGCCGCATGTCCTTGACCTCTCCCTCACTTATCCTTCTCATTCTCGCTCACCCTCTCCCACTCATCCTCCGTACTCGCCTCTGCCTCCGACCTACTCCCCTCTCCACCACCACGATCCTTCAACTCCCCCGTCTGCTCCACCACCTCCACCTCCTTGCTCCCCGCACCTTCCGTATCTATGACGGTCTCTGCTTCCGTCTCACTATCCTCGGCCATTTCCTCCATTCGCCGCTGCTTCTCTTCCTCCAATGTTTGAGCGGCTTTGAGCTCCGACACAAACCAGTTGATCGCCCACCAGAGACCTGCGCTCAGGAAAGATAGTATGAGGAAGTGGATGCTGTAGGTTGCGATGAGAAGGAGGAGGAGCACGACTTGTAGGCATGCGAAGGAGACGTTTGTTGCGACAAGGAGGGTGGAGGTGGGACCAGGGGTGAAGATAGACTGGAAGAGGTCGGTGATGAAGGCTGACATGTTGACGAGTATCGTGATATCGCAAAACTTTTGCGTATTCCTTCGCGCAGTGGTGTTGATGGCAGAGGGGTTGTTTATGAGCTGGGTAAACATTAGCGAGGATGGTATGTTAGATACGGGAGCGCATGCTTACTTAGAAACCTGACAGCTTGCACCCCCTATGCTGGAGATTTGGAGAGGACAAAATCGATCTGTTGTTGAAGGTCGCCTGAAATGCGCGTGGAGGACAGAGTGTATGAAGAGAGGCGTGTTGTTGGTAATAAATCATCCTCTTGACGCGGGCATGGCGCTGCCTACTTCGGAACAAAGGACCTGACGTGTTCTAGGCACGTGCCTGGCCCAGGTCAACAGTCAATACAACGTGACCATCTTCCAATGTCTTTAAATACCATCAAGGCCCTTACAATGTTATGGACGTTATATTCGAGAAGAATGCCATTTTCGAACGCTTTCAATATAAATTTGGAGAGCTATTAAAGGAAGTTGTGTCCATTAGTGAACTTCAAAAAGAGTCTTCGGGACCCAAGGATATCTCAGGACCAGCGTCCAATGAAAGCTGTCTATCCTCCCGAGATGCACGCGCTCTTCTATTGGAAGGTAGAGCATTCGTATGAGGCTCTTCTTTAAGCAGTTCTTGAAGAATATTCTCCGCAGGCTCCAGCCCTATCAAGGGTTCGTTGACTCCACCATCTGTCTAGACTACTCTGTAAGTTATACGAGATGTTCCTGTTTGTGTCTATTGAGCACCAGCGGTTGGATGCCCAAGAAGCGTCGTCATACATGCTGGAGATTCTTTCGTATACAGATTTAGTTCTAGGAGTGCTAGGTGAGCTGAGAGTCCCATACAGAGGAGCTCTGTTTGCTCAATAGCCAGTTTCGTTATTCACGTTTTCAACAATTGCCTGTAAAGTATTCTCATCAGCAGTTCAGAAAAATGGATCAGTATGTACGAGGGATGAACGCGTATTCAACTAAAGAATGGCTTCGAGTCCGTCGAAGATTCTCTCCGGGAACAACGACACCGATGTTCCTCAGATCCCAAAGAATGCTCTATCCAAATATATCGAGATTCAAGATGGATCTCTCGGATTTCCCATACATCACAAGACCTCTTTCTTAATATGCCACGTTACCCAGCCCACTTCACACCTAATGATGAACCTATGGAGTTCATATAAAATGTTTTTGCTGGCAGTCCACGCTGACGTATCTCTCACGTGCTCTACGTGGTGTATCCCAGAGTCGGGTAAGCATGAAATTCCTCGAGCATGGACGTCCTCGTTACTTGCCTAGATCTTCGCAAGAGCCCATATTATCGGAATAATAATGTCTAGGGCAGTTGGGTTAGTTCCCCGGATGCATGCAAAGGATTCCGGCATGAAACGTTTGCAGGTCCTCATGATACTGTACAGGACCAACCTCATCGTAGTCTGTTCCTCACCGCTTCAGAGACGCTGATCTTTGGGGGTGTACAAGTGCAGTCAAGGCTGATTTTCTTCTCCTATGAATCTCGGGACGCTCAGCCTGGAGTCGTGTGGTTCGGATTTGACTTTACTATCAATCAAGAGCGGGAGCTTTCAAGATATGATATCTTTGTTTCTTTTGATCCCATCATCCCCTCAGCATCCCACTCGAGGAAAACACACCAAATGCACCACTCACGAGAGCTTCATCGGGTGCATATATACCCATTTTTCTACTGTCAAGGCACGAGTCTTCCGAGACATGGGTAATACTGACCACTCTCAATCGTCGGGGATGACTGCCAAGCAAACGTTTCTTTTATTTTTTGAAGATCGTGACAATCTTTGGAGCTCTGCCCTGATTTGCTTACATCCCGCGTGTGTGGAAGGCCCGGTATGGCAAGTATCAGCGCGTTTATGGACGTGGTCAGTTCTTCTTCTTTGACAGGGTTTCAATTGCGTAAGATGATAGACGTCTCCAACAGTCAGGCATGAATCCTGCCTCTCAGCTGTCTGGGGAGGAAGAGGCACCAGAGAGGCAACCCGCCCCGTCATTGTTCGACACATGACGATGCGTTCATGATTCAGGAAGAGCTCAGAAATCCCATTTCGACGGTTGAAGTTCCCATGGCAATTTGCACTAAACCTTATCCTACTAACAAACTATTCAATTTCAAGACAGATGAAACGCATCTTCAAGTCTTGTCACCAGTTCCGAGGTGCCGCAGTGTGTGATAAGCAGATGATCCGTCTCTCAGACAAACGGTGGGGGAGTTGAACTTTACTGGAACGTGTTTGTACTTTCCAAGGATGATCCGAATATTTAACGTGCAAATCACAGCCTGTTTAAACGCTGCAGTTTCAAAGATTGGTTAAGGACTCCCGACTGTGAGGCAATGGAGCAATCCTGCATGCTGATCATTGTAACGGACTGCCTAGGGCAGAATAGTTTCCGGGCGACAACGGGAAAGGCGCTTGCAGATCGGGGCGTTATGAGATCATTGACCTGGGTCACTCAGCGCAAATTGGGGTGAGGAGAAAGATGGATGAGAGTAAATAATAAAAAAATAGAGAAGGCTCACGACAAGAAATAGAAGGATCGAACTTCAGAAGAATTGAGGAATTTGACTCATATTTCAGCTTCCTTTATCTGATAGTAGAATAGAAATGACGTCGAAGGAGCAACACCTCAGTTTCCACACCTTAAATTTAGAGTCGTGACTTTCACTCGCTTGGGCGTTTGATCATCACCAACCTCATGAAAGCGACGGATTGATAGAAACCTCGTCGCACGCCCCAAAGAAGAAATAACAACTGTCCAATATAAATAATTAAAGGGCACTTCATAACATCAACTTCTTACTTTGCTCCCTTGTGTTTGAGCCCTTGAAAAAAAGCTGTCGGGAATATTTTGCAGCGTGTGAGCATTAAGAGATCATCGTCCCCCATCCTTGCGCAGTTGCAATTTAGCTCTTCCACTGACTTATCAGGGGTCCACACCCAAACCACTGCCTCCACCCGCCGCTGGCTTGCTCGATTTGACACACCTTCGATGAACCAGACTTCCTGTACCTAGCTCATCTGAGCCTCAACCCTCCGACCTCAGTCACAGTATTGTCAAACATACATGCACTCGCAGCATGCCTCAATCCACAGTCTCCTCAGTACACGCCGACAACCGCTCCAATTCCACAAGTACAGCCTCCTCCTCGCCATCCTCCGTCAACGGCGACTCCTCAAACACCAACAGTAAAGGTCTGCAAAGACCCAAACTCTCGTCGAGGAAATCAAGCGGCACAATCATAGTCCCACGCGAGCACCCTCAAGTCGAGTTACAAGAAGGAGACGAGGTCTTTGACGAAGATGATGCGAGAGCTATGAGTCCAAGGAGGAGTAGTCAGGATTTAGAGAAAATGAGCCAGGACGCGAGAGCACAATTGAACGAGTACGTCCCATCCACCAACACAATCATTGCCACAAATTACTGACTGTATGACAGACACGCAAAAGTCCTCCAAAAATCCCTCCTCGAGATCTTCAACCGTATCGAAGCCGTGAAGGAAGAGCATGACAAACTGGACAACAATAACAAGTTTCTACAGAAGTACATAGGCGACCTGATGTCGACGTCCAAGATCACGTCCACAGGATCCAGTAGTAGGAAAAAGTGAACAATGGCGAGGGGAGAGATAACTTGGTAACTTGGGTGGTGGTGATGGCATTACAGAGGCGTCATATTTTGATCATTTTGGGAACGGCAAGGTGAAATTGGAACGGTTTTGGGGCATACAGCGTAGGCGTCTATTATTTTTAAGTCAATACTCGTTCGATGCTACACCCATGATTCAGTCCAAAAAGGTAGATAGGCGGTATCACGAGGGAATCCATGAGGATGTACCATTATATTATAGCTAATGAAGGGTAGTGTTCTTACCGTACAAAAGAGTGACCCTCCTAAGCACGCTTCAATTGTTCAAGGATCTTGAACGATTCATACCGCAGATTCAAGGGACTATCTATTGTCCATTGTTCAAAGATCCTGAACGATCCATCTGGAAAGTACTGCCAGAGGTCTAAAAGTTCGGAAGATTTTAAATGGTCCATTTTTAAATGTTAATAGACACCAAATCTGACTTGCTCAAATAGCTTGAAAGATTCGACTTACTGAATATTCTGGATGCCGCTCAGTGGCATACTTTATAATCGTTCAAATGCTCTGAACGATTCCAAACCAACCAATGCCCGTCCTATAATGACAATCGTTCATTCGAATTTTGAAACCCATATGAAGCTCTTCTCTCGCCGGTCGACGGGGTCCAGCTCCACGGGCAGCATCACCCTCCATACGCGTAAAAGGATCGTTCAATATATTTGAACCAACGAAACATGGCTAGCGCGATATGGCCATAGGTGATGGATAGTGAGTCAAGGAGTTGTATTAAAGCTATCTAATGAGGTCCTACCAATCGTTCAAAAGACGTCAACCATTCAAGTGTACGCCCCGCAATCGCTCATCCGAACTCAACGATTACTCCTGGGCATCCTTCGGCTCAGTGAACGGATCGAAGGTGGGCTGCCTAGTAAAGACCGGGACTTTTTTGGGGGGGGAGGGAGTAATCGTATGTCTCGAGGAAGGAACCTCGACTTGCTGGGCGAAAAAGGGGTGACAGCGCCTGACGCCACATCGTAGGGTTGGGCCATGCAATACCGGATGCTTCGAGAACGTCTAGAATCGTTCAGATCGGATCAGCGATTGAAATATCGCGAATTGTTCACATATATTGAGCAACTAGGGACTTACCGAGTGGGGTTGTTGGATACGGGCTTCTGAATCGTTCAGTGAGTCTCAACAGATCTAAACAATGGGAAATGCGAAGATCAACAATCGTTCATCTGGTGTGAGGGTTTGGTAAATGGGGTGCTTACCTGGATCCTGGATGACCTGGCATGTGGTCTTGAATTCTTGCAAAGGGACCTTGCTTTCGTAAGGGACGACGAGGACATCCTGTGCAAAATATCGGAATTAGCAATCGCTCAATACAGGAGGACGATTAAGCGGTCTTATGAGAGTTGATCTCCAAGGACATCCTCTAAGGAGAATCTCTTAATAGAACTCAACGATTCGGACAGAATAGGAAAAAACGTGGATTGCTTCGAAGATTACATACCCAGTTCTAGTACCGCATCTTCAAGTGAGCAATTCAACTGGGAAGGGTATGCCTGTGCGAGATGTGTAGGAGGTAATCGAGGGAACGATCCAGTTGGTGATTTCGAAAGAAATTGCTGATTTATTGAAAAAGATTGAACGATTGAAAGAAGGCTAGAAGGATATCACTGCCCAGCAAACAATGTTGGAAGGTACTGCCTTGGGAAAGGGAAGAAACCACGAGCTTTTGCCGGACTCCATGAATCACATTGCTTATAGAGAAGGAACGTTTCCAAAATCATGAATTTGAATTGTTCATAGAACTTGAGGGATTCAAAATCAAGGATGCTGGGTACCCTTGATATCGTTGAACTTGGTTATTCAGAAAGTAGAATCATCCAGATATAAATTCTAATCATTTGCATGACTTGAATGATGCAAATCCAGAAGAAGATTTAATTAACAGGGGGAGGTATATGATGGGCCTAGAAAGCGTGACTGCAAAGTATGTTCGAATCATGCGACCTGAATGCGGGTGTCAACGGGATTCGTAAATGGAAGCTCGGTCAAAGCTTCCTTGTCGAGACAACGAAAAGAGTTGCCAACGCTTGTGCCTTCCAACAACGAACCGCAATTTGACTGTGATAGCACCTGAGTTAACACCTGAACGGCTTTGAAATGTTTATTCTGAATTCCTTAAATACAAGTCTGTCAATCCCTATTCTACTCGTCTCCAGGAGCTCTAGCCTGCAAACGTGTCAGTAAGACGCCCTCAATTCGTCTCTTCCGATATAGAACTTACCCGCAATGCACCAGGACCGCCTAGTTCCCGCTCAAGTCCTCCTTCGAATTCCCTTGGTGCCGATTGTTTGTCTGGGTATGTCATCGATACGACTCCGCATAAAGCCAACACTGCGGCAACGAAACATCCGATCTGTAACAATCCTTTGCCAGGTTTGGTGTGCGTGTATTCCTCCGGCGAGAACATCCCTAGAATATCGTTGTCCTCATGGACTGGCTCCCCATAGTTTCGACGCTCCTGCTTGTCCCACCAATCGCCATATGGATCTCGAAATTGGCGCTTGACTCGTGGGGGGTTGATGTAACCTCCGTTCTGCACAACATATCAGTCAATTGCCCATCAAGAAAGTAGCTTCTTCCCACTGACCATTCCAGGATCCTCGGCCTCTGTCTGTATTCTATCGCGTCAGTCATCACTCCCAGCCAACATTTGCGGTTCCACGCAAAAGATGCAACTGACCAATGCAGGGTAGACTGCCTCACCCTCCACTTCCGCCTCTGCTTGAGCCCGTAGACATCGTTGTTGTGAGAATGCTACTGCCGGAACTTGTCGTCGAGGAACTGGAAATGTCGCTCGCAGGGGGCGCGCGGTGGCAATGCGCCTGGATAGCATCTAGAAACTGAATAAGCAACCTTGAAAATATCTCTTCGCAACCCATTGTCGGCGTACCTTAGCTGTAGTTTCCACAAATGAATTGATTCTCCAAGGTCGTTGCACTTTCCCACCCGCAGTTGAGGTCGAGCTCTCGGCTGAGCCTAGCGTCGCTCTTGCCACTTTAAACGACCGTACTTCTCGGGAACGAGCGATCTTTTCAAATTTGTTGACAGCAACGGAAATCGCACCAATTTTACATCAACGGCCGCAACTGACACCTGGGCACGCGCAAATTTCATGCCAGAAATCCTTGAGAGATTGCGCATCTCCCGAAGTTGGAACGAACCCCTCAGATGCAATTTTCACCAAGTTCACGGTAGTGCCTGGGCTGGCTCTCTAAGAAGTCATGACACAGACCGCGTCGAATGCTCAAGAGAGTCAAGCAATTTTTGGTATGAAAGTCCACAAGCGCGAGGATAATATCATGATAACTGATACTGTCTCAACTAGATATCCCTCTCGATAACGATGCAGTACCGCAAACTCCAAAACCAAATTGCCACAGAGTCGAACACAATGGAGGAGATGACGAGCCTCCTAGCAAGAGGCGTCGAGTCAGCGAAACCGCACCGAATTCGCGGAAGAAACCCGAATCACCACCTTGGAAAAGGATTGAAGCTGAAGGCCCCTCTTCATTTACACAGGATGGAGTCAGAAAATCGGGCAGGACAAATCATATTCCCCTCGAACTCCAACCACCATCGGACAAGCGACAGACACGAGGCGCTGTGCAGAAGACATACTCAGCTAAAAGCAAACATGGGACTACGAATGGGACTACGTTCCAGGCACGAGATGCATCTTCGAAGTCAGTGAATGGAACTAGGAAAGTTGGTCCTGCGGGGTCAGCTTCTTCTCATGATGCTGCCAAATCGCCATCCAAACTTCAAGCCTCCCCCAAACGGTCCCTCCGTAAATCTATGCCTGCAGAACAAGTTTCGACTCCGGCACGCTCTCACAAGAAGTCCGCGATCCCCCAAAGCCCACAATCTGCGCCCGTACAAGCTCAGCCGTCCAAGGCTCGACGCTCGGGGAGAGCGAACGAAATTGCCCAGGAGGAAGACATTGGTCGAGCACACGCAGCAAAGACCGATAGCGCTCATGGAGAAAGCCCTAGGACTAAGCTTGCGAGAATCAAATTCCGAGTCAAGCCTGCCTCACTCCCATTCACACATCCGGGATTAGTACTGCCACGACCCAAGCAATATTCGACCCTGAAAGAATATCTGGACTCTGCAAGCAATACTCCCATTGATGAAGGTGGACTCCTAGCTCCAGATGATATTCCAGAATATACACCAGAAGGGGTCATAAAGGATGCGCAAACGATACTACGCTTGGAAGAAGCCGCCGAACCAGGCGGTCTCTTGAGTTTTGGAGTCTGCTCCGTCTACCAACCCGAGGAACAACTTCAGCCCCCAGAACAATACGCACATCTTGATCACTTGAATAGGGCTGCTATCGAGTTTAGGAGGCTTATGTCCATCGAACAAAAGAAGCATCGAGTCACTGCAAAGCGGCTTGCCGAAGCGTGCAGGGATGAATGGTATAGGAAGCAGCCAAAGACAACAGAGCAACTGGAAGCTGAGGCAGCGAAAGCTGCGGAAGGTCGTTACAAGAGTGTGGTAAAAACACTGCAGGCAACATGGGATAATGTGAGGGCCGAAGTGAATCGCCGACGGCTACTGGAATGGGAGGCGCAGGAGCAAGCTCGCGTACGCAAGGCGTTGAACGAAGCGGTTGACTTGTCAACGCAAAAATTGGAGGCACGGAGAGCGCAAAGGGATTCGGAAGAGCCCTCCGACAGCGATCGCTCAGATGAAGATGGAGGATCTAACTCCGAGTCTGAAGACCGAGAGAGCAATATGTCCTCATCCGATTCTGAAGCCGAAGACCAACCGAAGTTAGACGCTGCAGAAGATGAGCATCTCACGATAGAGCAGCTTCGTGAGAAATACGCGTCCCTACCAAGTATTCCGACTGCCTCAGCCGATGAAGACATAGTAGGAGCGGACGAAGATCAGAGTTCGGGAACGGAGCAAGATGCTGCACCTATGGAGCTCGAGGATACTTTTGATGATAGTGATGAATCGGTGGATATGGATGATGATATGGGCTCAAGCGATGAGGATCGCGACAGTGATGATGAAGATGAAGATGAGGATGATGATGATGGCCCAGGAGAATCAACTCTCCTTGGATTCCTCCCCGCATCAGACTTGAAGTCAATGGAGATCGATGAATCTGATCCACCCGCCAATACCCAGGAAGAAGCGGATATGGAAGAAGAAGATGAAGTTTCGCTTATACCCGACGCGGCGCAAATACAAGAGCCAGGTCCTGAGAGCGGTGTCGATGCCCCTGAAGTTCCTGACGAACCCACAGGCGCCGCGTCCGGATCTGCACTCCAAATCCCAGAAGTTACGGCTGCCAGTCCTGATCGCAGCAGCCAACCTACCCCAAGGACCACTGAGACGCGAACTTCCGAAATCGATTCGGTATCATCTGTTGAGCCACATCAAAACAGTCGCCAAGTCACCCAAAGTGTTACACCACAGCCGAGCTCTAAGGCGAGGACCCCAATACCATTTCTGTTGCGGGGAACTCTGAGAGAATACCAACACGATGGCTTGGACTGGCTTGCGGGCCAATATGCGGCAAATACAAATGGTATATTGGCAGATGAGATGGGTCTAGGCAAGACAATCCAGACCATTGCTCTGCTGGCCCATCTTGCCTGTGAGCATGAAGTATGGGGTCCTCATCTTGTGATTGTGCCCACTAGTGTCATGTTGAACTGGGAGATGGAATTCAAGAAATGGTGCCCAGGGTTTAAGATTTTGACATATTATGGAACGCAAGAAGAACGAAAGCGAAAACGACTAGGCTGGAAATCTGAGGATGCCTGGAATGTCTGCATTACATCTTATCAACTTGTCGTTCAGGACCAACAAGTGTTCAAGCGCCGCAGATGGCACTACATGATTCTCGATGAAGCCCACAACATCAAGAACTTCCAATCGCAGAGATGGCAAACGATGTTGACCTTCAACACTCAGGCACGGTTACTCCTAACTGGCACTCCTCTCCAAAATAACTTAACCGAGCTTTGGTCATTGCTTTACTTCTTGGCACCTCCGGATATGGCGGCTGGGGCTGGGAAACCTGGTGGGTTTACGAACTTGAAAGATTTTCAGGATTGGTTCAAGAAGCCATCGGAACAGATCTTGGAGCATGGTCGCGACCAAATGGATGACGAGTCCAGGGCCATCATCACCAAACTGCATCAAGTGCTCCGGCCCTACCTGTTGAGAAGACTCAAGGCGGATGTAGAGAAGCAGATGCCCGCAAAGTATGAGCACGTCGAGTTCTGTCGTCTATCAAAGCGACAGCGCGAGTTGTACGACAGCTTCTTGAGTCGAGAGGACACTAGAGGAACTCTGGCTTCCGGTAACTACCTATCAATCATCAACTGCCTGATGCAGCTTAGAAAAGTCTGCAACCATCCAGATCTCTTCCTAGACCGACCTATCATGACATCCTTTCCCATGGAGAAGTCAGCGATTACAGACTTTGAGATTAAGGAACTACTTGTTCGACGACGACTACTCAGTGAAGATCCTATGACGAAGGCAAGCCTAAGCTTCTTGAATCTAGTTCCAGCAGACCACGAGACTCTCTCCGATGCGGTCACCGCACGAAGTGCGATGCTCAACGCTCAGCGACGGCTCATGGATCTACGCGAAGCCCAACGGGCCAGAGCTCAAAATGCCCTGACCAATCTTGACCCGTCAACTGCGAAGTCAAATCTGGTGTACTTGGAAAGTGCATCCAGGTGGGGCCGGTTTGAAGAGCTTCAGCATTGTGTCTACCTCAACGCTCTCCGAAGGCAACAGAAACCCATCTATGGGACCCAATTAGTGGAATTACTGACTATCGGCGTCAACGATCGTCCTTTACGACCGCAGCCTAAGCGCAGAGACCGCATGCTGACTTGGCTCCACAACAACTCACCAGCTCTCACTGCAATGGTCCCGACTATCGCTTCACGATCCCGCGAGCTCAATGCCACTATACAGAAATTTGCTTGTGTAACACCGCCGGTAATCGCAAGAGACATGACTTCCCTCGTTATGACGCCGAAAGGAGTGAACATTTTCCGTAGTGCTGTTGGCGATTCCAAAACCGACCCATTCCACGAGGCGAGGATGAGGTTATCCATTCAATTTCCAGACAAGCGCTTGCTACAGTACGATTGCGGTAAATTGCAGACTCTGGCGAAGCTACTTCGTAAGCTACAAGCTGGTGGTCACCGTGCCCTCATATTCACCCAGATGACAAAGGTCCTGGATATCCTTGAACAATTCCTGAATATCCATGGCCACAAGTACCTTCGTCTCGACGGTTCAACAAAAATCGAGCAACGCCAGATCCTCACCGACCGATTCAATAACGACACGCGCATCTTGGCTTTCATCCTCTCGAGTCGATCTGGTGGCTTGGGTATCAATCTTACTGGAGCCGACACTGTGATCTTTTACGACCTTGACTGGAATCCGGCGATGGACAAACAATGTCAAGATCGATGCCATCGTATTGGGCAGACCCGCGACGTACATATATACCGCTTGGTCTCTGAGCACACAATCGAGGCCAACATTCTTCGCAAGGCAAACCAAAAGCGGATGCTGGACGATGTGGTCATCCAGGAAGGAGAATTCACCACAGATTACTTCAATAAGATGTCCGTTCGTGACGTCCTTGGCGAAGATTCCGACCTTCTCGATGGTGATGCCGCAGCAAACGCTGCAATGGATCGGGTCCTCGGTGGTCCTGATAGTACGAAAGATGTATCGCGCGTGCTCGCACAAGCAGAAGACGTTGAAGATGTGGCAGCGGCGAAGGTAGCGGCACGCGAGATAGTTCAGACAGACGCAGCAGACTTCGATGAGAATGCTGTCACCGCGTCTGCTACACCAGCTGGCCCAGGAACTCCTCGGGATGGCCTACCAACGCCAGTCGCCGAGGGAACTCCTGCCTTGGAAGATGCTATGGATATTGATGGAGAAGATGAAGTCAATTTTTGGGGCGAACAGATCGAGTCAACTGATGAGTATATGTTGAAGTTCATGGCTGAACAGCTCAAGGATACTCCGGTGGAGCTCCCAAAGGATAGGAATAGGAGCAAGAGAGGAAAGGATCACCGAAATCGGTCTCATAGGATCAGATAATGCTGAGCGTACCCTGTATAGTACTCTTTCTGTTCTGGTAACGACGTTTAATTAGATGGGTGCCGTGTACTTGAGATGGTTGGTGGTGTTGGTCTGGGGTCGCATCAGTGGTGTTTTAGGAAGCATAAAGAGATCAATAGCTTAGCACGGCTTGGACATGAAAAGGAAATAAGAGACGTGTATAACCATTCCAGACAAAGATATGAGTATGCGAAGCTCGGCATCATGATCGCTTGCTTGTCTGATATCCTCCAAGACATGAATCGCTTTGTCGAAAGAAAGGCACGATGAATCCTTTTCAGTCGATTCGATGCTCTAAAAGACCCTAGTATCTAACCTGCTCTTTGCAGAACATGAAGCCTACGATTATCATCTCAACTCGCCTCTAAACCCCCTACGAGGAAGACTCACCAAGTCAGATAAGCGGCCACCAGGTGGTGTACCTAATTGATGACGGATTTGTCAGCAGCCAAAATCCCCAAAAAGCGTAAATAAATGATCCTTATTACTTATCTTCTACTTAACAATGGCTCCACACACGCTCTAAAGGTTGTCCGCAAATACCAATCAAGAAAAGAAAGTGCCGCGAAGCTACTACGCTTGATAAGCAACGATTTTTTGACGCATACGAGGAGCGCGCAGGCATACAATCGATTTATGACATCGTGGCGGATACTAATAGGGGTTAGTGCTACAAAATAGCATACGTTCAGAAGAAGATTCTTTGGAAAAACAAGGGCGAGAGAATACACTACAGCGCAGCGTACTTATAGCACTGTCCACAATTACTAGCAATATGTCTTCTTTACAGACAAGGCACATATAGACCCTGCTTCCTAAGGCATAGGCTATATACTACGAGAACAAGGACATCGAACAGACCCTGAAAATATACAAGAACGCGGCGAGAAGACGGGCGTTAAGCTTCATGTTGCGGGCTGGTGTAATTGGTAGGCTAAAGCTAAAAAGCTAAAGTTCTACAATGATGAGGAGACTTATATTGAGCAGCCCCAAAAGCCCCCAAAGCCTTGTTGACGACTTACGACTGAAACTGAAGAAGAGTACGTTGCTAGAGTGAGAGAATAGGAGGCTTCCATTGGCCATGCGAGGAGGCCACACCTAAGGGTAATGCCATGACGCAAAAGTACTACGTCGATCGCCTTCTTCCTGTCTATGTCAATGCTCTCCGTTTATAACCTAATGGCGAGCTTAAACCTTGGGTACTTCAAGAAGACAGAGACCCTAGCCATGGGAAGAAGAAAAGGGGACTAGCACAAGTATATTTGGAGTCTAATTGGATCCCAGTCCTTCGTTACTCTCCCTAATTACTTAATTATAATCTAATGGAGGCTTATTGGAATATTCTTAAGATTAGAGTACGCAAGAGACTATGGCATACTCTCGAGGAGTATAAGGCAGTCATATAGGACGAATGGAGCAAAATTACTATGGCAGAGGTCCGTGCGCATATCGCTAGATAGGTGTAAGAGAGTTGTAGAATCAAGGGGAGCACTAATTAAGAGTGATTTATGGTAGTGTTGTAGAGATTTAAGAAGAAATACAGACTTTACAGTACAATTTTTGGTGGTTTTTTGGCTGCTGATAAATCCGTCATCAATTAGTACACCCCCTGGTGGGCCTTCTGTCCGCATTAAAAGAATAAAAACTCACAGAAAACCTGCGTCCGTAATCGCATTCCGAACGAATCAAGTCTCCAAATTGTGTTCCTGGGAGCTTACAGAGCACGCCCCTTCGTCTTTCCGCAAAGTCGCAAATGAGGATTCGCGGATTGTTGACAACTCAGCGAGGCCACCCACTACCTCCACTTCAACAGGCCATACCAAAATCGGTATGACCAGCCATGACTACTATGCCGCACCGTTACATCTATTTCTTCATTCATGATACTTTGTTCTCCGTCACTTATACTCCTTTTCAAGGCGCACCAAGTTACGGTCACGGTTGTAAATTTATATTTGTCGCATCGAAGGCCTTGAGCTTTTGAAAGTGCGGAGATCCCTCCGTCAAACTTGCAATCACAGCCTTCCGAAGTTCCCGAGAAGAGAAAATTGACGTGAGGGGCTTTGACTGAGAGCCACGACTCTGCGAAAAAGGCATTGAGGCGGGAAAAGCTGTGTGACATTGAATTCTGGACTTTGAGAATCACTGGGCAATATTGCGCGCTGGATACTGCGTGAACAGTACGACATCAGGAAGTCTGACTGTGTCGCGCGACTCGCTTCACAACAATCTGGGGAACCCTGTTATCGATTGAGAAACTCAATTCCTATCCTTGTTAGAAGGACTTGCTGAGACTCAGTCGCCAAGATGAATATCTCCTATCCACCAATCCATATCACGAACATACCTCCCGCAGTCGAGCAGATGGGACATGAAGTCGTCAAAGCTACCGCTTTCCTCCTCATTCCCGCCGAGCTTCTTTACTTCTCTATATACTTCCATACGAAAGGCCTGTACAAACTTTATAATATATTGACGTTCCTGTCGCTTGGGGCCTTCTGGGTCTCGCCTGTTTTGGCTCCAATTTCGTGTTCGGCGGCGAGATGTTTCCAGAACTTCGCAAGTATGCCATCCCTCCCAATTGTCGAACTGTGCAAGAAATGCTGACAACGCGCAGTAGCCATTGGCACAATGAAGCTCCTCGATATATGGGCTAGGCGGCACAATTTTCCAACGTATACGGCGGGCAAGAAACCGGCAGACTGGCTCTTCGCACTTATCGTCATGACGGAATTGCGATACGAGTCTTTCACTCCAAACCACATACGCCTGCCTAAGAACCAAGAGAACTTCAGCGAGCCGGCTCAGCTCGCTGTCCACATTGGGATATTCGCTCTCCTGCAATCGCTTCCGCAGGTTTTCCCGACGGTGTTGGCATTCGAAGTGCAGTTGGCGATATATATAATTTGGACAAGCATTCAGTTGCTCGTGCGGTATAAAAGTAGCCCGGCTCTGTTCGGTCCGCTTTACCTGGCGGACAGTCTGACGGGTTTCTGGTAATTCTCCCTCTCTGTTGAGATAATGGGTGGGACTAACATTGAGCAGGTCGGAAACCTGGCACAATGTTTTCGCATCCCCATGCACCTCCTTAGCCTATGGACCTTTGCGATATGGGCTCCCTAAATTCGGTGTTCCAGTTGTGATTGCACGTTCACTCGGCGTCCTGGGAGCCTTCAGCCTGATGGCCCTCTTCCACATGTATTCTCTGGCTCCCATCTTGACCAGATCCGCACTTATTCGCATCGGTCTGTTCTTCTTCTTCAATGGGATCGCCACTGTGATGGAAGCGGCTATATGGGGCCATAAAAAGCATTGGTTGAAGACGGCGTTGGCGTGGGCATTCGAGACAAGTGTTTCGAGTTGGAGCGCTGCAGGAATGAATATCCCGAACGGCCTTTCGAAGATACCGTGGAAGGAGATTTGTAATTCGTGAGAGTATGGTGATGGAGGCGTTGGGATTCATTCGTTTGTATGGTCGAAGTTCAACTCTGGTGGGAATTGAATTAGCAAGATGATACCCAGGAGTCATGGCGGATATTACATACTAATAACATTGGCAAACACACGAAATGCCCTGCAAGAGATCCCACATGACAAGAAAATATATCGCCATGTCAGCGCATCTTCAATCAAAGTATCGACCTGAAACCATATGGGGCCATCGCGGCCCTTGCTGGATCGACTGACAAGCCGTATTGTGGCAGGCCCGCTGGATCGGCTAGGTCTTCCAGTAGCCACAGTCTTAGGGGCTTTCTCAAATTCATCCAATCCAGATTATAAGCACCGCCCTCTTTTGAAAAGCATCTGTCGCACCGTCCTCGAGCTGGTCCTGTAACGTTGTTTGTCAGACAGAACTTGTGGCATCCGCCGCAGTACTTGAGGATACGAGGCTTCCATGTTTCAAGGTGCGTGAACAGGAAACAGATCGTCGATAGATTCGTAGAGGGGATAGGACATTCGTAGGTAAATGCGTTGAGTGGAAGAGGTTTGTGAAGGCTGGAGTGGATTGCGTAGAGTTGTCTGCAGGTGAGGCCAAGGCACATAGAGTGAACCGGGTCGAGATAACCTAAAATTTGCATATGTAGTTCGTAAGAGAGACTGAGAATATTAGACATGATGCGGATGATGTTGAAAATCCTACTGAGAATATTCGGAAGATGTGAGTTTTGAGATGTGAGAAAATGCGTGTTTGTTTGTTACCTATCATTGAGCACACGGCTGAGCCTTGTGTGATGTTCAAAGCGGTGTCTGATTGCAGAATGGACAATCTCGATACGATATTATCTTCAATCTAGTTCCTTGGAGTTACTGTTCACGACGGTTTCCAGGAGCGCACAATGAATGAATGACTCTTCTACGATAATGCGACCATTGCGAATCTCTGCAAGCAATGGAACAGCCATCCTCAAGCTCCAAAGTTACAGGTAAAAACTGTCCCATTTCACCGCTGCCTTCTGGCTAACCATGCCCCTTAGTCGAGTACTTTGATCCATACGGAGTCTACCAGCTCTTATCTCCTGGCCTTTTACCTCGGCTGCCCCTGAGAAACCTTCATTGGGAATCCCACGCTGGACCCCTTCGATCTATCTCCTCCCTCCACATCGACTTAGTCCCCTCTGCCGAGCAGCTAGCCCCCCTTTCCTCCACCGACTCAGCCTCCGCAAGCAATACCAGCCTTGCGCGCGTCAAGAGCGAAGACTCTGGAGCAAGCGGTGACGATGGGTTTCGAACACAGGCATTGGGTCAGGCGGCGATAGAGAGGCCAGATTCTCGTTCAGGGCCGCCGAAACCACTAGTCAAAGAGCGCAGGCATCAGATACCCGGCCTACGACAAACGCCATATCTGAAAGTCTTCTTCCTGCGATGCGATGATAACGAGACATATAAGACGCAAGCGCGGCGGCAGGTTCGAGAATGGATTAAGGAGCACACGACACCAGCTCAAAGCACGACAAAAGTCAATTCGCAAGAAAACCATGATGCTTTCGAGTGGCTTATAGTCCATATCATCGTCCCGAATACAGCTGCTGCAACACAGCCTCGGACGAGTGGGAAAAGCTCAGAGGGCAGTTCTGGATCAAGCTCTGAGAAATCTGCTGCTGCACGTTGGCGAGCCGGCGGATCATCTACCATTCTTGAGAAACTACGTGCGGACTTCAATGGCTCTTCCAAATCTTCAGTAGACCGAATTGCGCAAATTCGAATTGGTGTGAATGATGTGCCATATGAGATGCTCCCTCGTGTTGTCCCGGCAATCCCAGGCTCATACCACGAAACACCCCAAGAGAACGAAGTTGCTTGGGTCGATCTGATTTCAAAATTAAAGTCGTTGATTCTGGCATCGTTTGATATGCGTGTCAGCCAATATGAGGAAGACATTCGAGAAAAAGATGCCCAAAGATCATTGCCTGGGTGGAACTTTTGCACCTTCTTTGTGCTCAAGGAGGGCCTGGCGAGGGGCTTCGAGAATGTAGGCCTGGTTGAAGATGCTCTTGTGGGCTATGATGAACTCGCTGTGGGTCTTGATGCCATCATAAGAGAGCAAGCTTCAACCGGCGGTGGCGCCGAACATGGAGGATCATTTCTGCCATATACCGAGGACCTCAAACGCCAAGTCGAAAAAGCGAGGGCTGCGCTCCTAAGAGAGGATGGCGCTGAAGTTGAGACAGACGATCCTATTGACTTGCAATCGAGTACTGATTCTGGGAATGAAGCTGACGAAATTCCTTTGAATGCTCTGAAGAAACGATATCGAGAACTCATACTTTCGAATGATATCTCAATCTTTGACTTTCGATGCTATCTCTTCGCTCGTCAGCTGTCTCTATTACTCCGCCTTGCGAACGCATGGTCATCTCAAGAAGAGCTTCTGGCGAAACTGAAAGAGCAGCGAGAGTCGAGTTTGCAAGGTGTAGCTGCAAGACTGCCAGCTTCCCAGCCTTCAGACGAAACAGAGAATCTCGCGATTCTTGGAGAAGTATGCAAAAGATCCATGGATTTCGTTGCATCTATTGCTCGCATCATGCGTGATGACATCCACGCTTCTCAGATCCCAGCTCAGCAAAAGTTGGAAGCGGAGACTAAGCAAGGTCAGCAACCAACGGACCCTATCCTGATCCAAGCAGTTGACAATATGGTGTCGTCTTTTACGTTTTCTATTGCACAACAAATTCTTGCGCAGACTTCAACAAAATCTTTACCTATCCCTCCATCAACACTCGCCCCTCCAAGTAGTAAGATCGGTTCCGATGGCCAGGAGCCCAAAGCTGCAATACCGGAGCCCAAAACAATGATGCACCCAGCTAGAAGTAGCTCTCTCGCTATGCGCTCGTCTCCTCGGGAGCCTCATAGCCCCGGAATATTCCCCGGAGGCCGAAGATCCAGCGTGCCAGATGGTAGTGCTTCTTCTCCGTTCTTGAAAGCTGGTCTGGAGCAACTCGCAGCGCATAGAGCAGAATTGTATCTACTTTCTCGAAACGTCCTCGAGCAGGTCGGCAAGAAACGCGGATGGAGTGTAGGTTGGGGCGAAATTTCACACTTACAACAAGCCAGAGCCGCTGATATGAAAGACGTTGATCTTGATGGACCCATCTCTGCAGAGGAAGATGATTCAGTGGACGTCACAGGTTTCTTATCCTCGTCCCACGGCATTGGCAATAAGCTTCTTTGGACTGCTCTTGATAACAAGGAGGACTTCTATCGATTATACGAGACGTTGACGGACAAGGCACTACGACATTTCACAGTGGCAAATCACATACAATCTGTGCAGTCGAGCATGACGGACCTCGCTGTTCTCAAATACCACCTCAAGGATTATGCAGCTGCGGCGTCTTATTTCTACCGAATGACACCCTTCTATGGTGAAAGTGGCTGGGCGGAAATAGAGCTCTCAATGCTGGTGTTGTATGCGAACTGCCTCAAGCAGCTTCAACGTAAAGAGGAATATGTCCGTGTTGTATTGAAGCTCCTTTCCAAAGCTGCAGTGGTCGAGAACGAGAGAATCCAGAATAAGTCTGCCTTCAAGCTTAGCCGCATCAACAGCTTCAACGGTGATGCAATTATACCCACCGAACCTTATTTGGAAGAGTTACTGGAGATAACAAAAACTCTGCAGCACGAAATTCAGCTGCCTTTACAAAACTTTTTCGGTTACATCGAGGTTGATGGAACGCCGAAATATCACCCACAAAAAGACAGCTATGCCTTGCAAATTCGACTTCGATATTTGCTCCAAGAAGAGTTGACCATCGAGAAGGCAAAGGTCAAGATTGGTCCAGTCGGAAGCGAAACAAACAAAGACCTGTGGCTAGAAGCCGAAGGTCCTTTGTTACTGAAACCCGGAATTGTTACATTTGTTGTGCAGAGTAATGTGAGTAAATCTGAAACTCCACCTCTCCTATTGTACACTTACGTCTCCACAGATCATCGTTCCGGGCACCTATCTAGTGAACTGCATCAGTCTGCAAAGGAGTAACATCACCATGCAATACGTTCATGACAGCACTGGGCCGACCTTCAGCAAAAATGACAGATTTTTCAAATGCCCTAAAATTCTCATCTACCACCGAGCAGAATCTTTTGATGTAAAGCTTTCTGCATCAAAATACCTGCATCTAGATCGAAATCGATTATTAGAGATCGACCTTTCGTCGGGTTGGAATGATGTGACCAGTGGCGAGCTTCATGTTCGAGCAGCGACTGCAGGACTGAGACTCCAAACCAGCGAAGCTACTGTGGTCAAAGGGGCACTTGAGCTATCGAGGAGATCCGAAGCTGGGGTTGTACGCTTTGGTGTCATGGAATCTGGCTCAACTGCCAAGCTTCGCATGCCATTTAATCTTGAGCATGAAGCCAACGATATCTCCATAAAGTTGGAGATATCGTACACAACGGAGAAGGGAGATTTCTTCTTTGCAACCACTCCAACCATGTCTATCATGCTTCCTCTCGGAGTCAATGTTCAAGATGTCTTCAAGCACAAGGCTCTCTTCTCGAAATTCACAATCTCATCTGCCACCAACAGTCCGCTACGCCTACTGAGCTCTCAATTAGAGCAATCCGAGGTATTTGAAGCTCAGTGTGGGGTTTCATTTTCCCGGCCGGTGGTTGTATTTCCCCGCCAACCCGCATCTATGTTGTATAAAATCACGAAATTAGCCTCACGGAGCGGCTCTCCCAGAAAAGCTGCAAAGGCATCGCTATCCCTTGTCCTGCACTACATATCTGTGGAAGAAGAAGTCGACAACGCGGTCACGCATGCTCTTCAACAAACCCTCAAAGACACCCCATTTCATCCTTACACTCGACTTGTTATACCTACCGTACTCGCCGAGCTTCACTCACATATGTCGTCATATGATCTCGAAAAGACGGCCATTTTGAGCGAAGTATCGACTTTCATCCTTTCAACGGTGAGATGGGTCGATCACTTTGCAGGCCTCGGTCGGACGGACGAAAAGCAGGACATCGCGACTCTCCTCGCGGACAAACTACGAGCATGGCTGCAAGCGACGCCTAGTATCCCGCTCTTACCATTAACAACCGACGAAGATACGATTTCCATCAGTCGTTCCATCATTATCCCCGTCGATGTGCCTTCCGTAACAGTCGTGCATACTGCCGACCTGACACTCTCCGATACCTTCTCAATTCCATCCAACACAGCCGTTGCTGCATCCAACCAACCCATCTCAGCATCCTTAAACATCAAATGGACTAGAATCTGGGACACCGAACCACCTTCAGCTAGCAATGACTCCAGTCAATGTCACGATCTAGGATTTGTCTACGAGGTTTCTGGATCCACCGACACATGGCTCATTGGCGGAAAGCGGAAAGGCCATTTGAAGATCCCAAGGGATCAAGAACAGCATAAGCAAGCGCTTTCCTTCCCAGTATTGCTGATTCCGTTGCGTGAAGGCTTCTTGCCATTTCCGAATGTGGAGATCAAGCCAGCTCCAATCGCAAGGCTCCTTCGAGCTGGCACAACCAGCCCTGAACTGAGCACAAATCAAACCACCCAAAGGGTGACTTGCGAGACAGATTATAAGAATGCTGGGGAGACGATAAGGGTCATTAGTGATGCTAGAAAGACTACTGTGAGCTTGGATGCCAGTGGACCGCAGGGAGGAGCGTGGCTGCTGGAGACGGAGAGGAGAAGTGCTGGGATTGGAGGAGTGGTGCTTAGTTGACGGACGCGAACGGTTCAGATGGAGGCGGATAGAAGCAGCACCAGTCTTGCGACAAAAATGGGGTATTTAGTGCGGAATTATTCAAAATAGTTCAACAACTGAGAAGGCCCAGACAGGGATGGATGCGGTTCAAGCAGTCATGCGCCTTTTTTTGAATGATTGATATTGATATTTCTAGCTCAAACTCCAAATCGAGCTTTAGCCTTAAGTAAGGAAATTCTTTTGTAGATCAACAAGTGTCCGAATCTAGGTCTACATCATTTCAAAATCGACCTAGTATTGATGCGAACTTATACTCGCCTAACTTTACTGTGGATCCACATCTCTTTATCTTTGGGACCTTCAGCTGAAGACGAATATCCCACTCTAGCGTTCCTTCTCTGCCAGAATTTTCGAATCGAGGGGACACCATTTTGACTTGGATTCAAGGTTGTCTGTTTGATAGTGGAAGTCGGGACAGCGAAGCTCGTCACTTGGCAGAGTAGAGTATTCGTAGGACCGACTGTTGGGCAGGCACAATTGAATTCTGATAGTGTTTCCTGAAGAAAAAAAGTCGCCTGCTTGTATAGGATAATTGAAGGTGCTATACTAGTGGCATGGCTAGTCTGAATTCCAAGCCTCCGAAGAGTCATACAGTGAGCTGGGAAGAACATAATGGTGAGGAACCAATGTTTTGCATCCAGATCAATATCTGGTTCGACGAATGGAAGGCCGGGCCAAAATGACGTTCCAGCGGGCGGTGATTCTTCTGTACTTGAAACTATAGGAGCTAAACTGGCTATCGAGAATTAATTCGTGAAGAAGTCATACTAAGTCGCGGAAGATACTGATAATTTAACTCGTGCATCATCTTTGCCCAACAATTCTGCGAGAGCAAAATGTAGCGAGGTGTTTTGTGGTCGACGCTAAATGATAAAGCGAAAAGAGGTAATCAGAAGGCGGAAGAGTCTAAACAATCAAAGATTTGCTAAGATCTTTTTACAATCATCGAAAATAGAATACGAGAAGACCTAAGAATGGGGAAGAGCTGATTTTACCTTGCTCACCTCTGGTATTGTAGCTTGTCAAATTGGAATGTACCTTGTACCGGCCATCTGGGGAGGGAAGCTAGTGAGTGACTCAGGGGTAGGTTGTGGGCTAGTGTGAGTTTTGTCAGTCGCGTTTGTGCAAGACTCTGAGTGCAAAACAATGTAAACAAGACGCATGAAGCTACCAGTAGGAGGGTAACCCTATGAGGCAAATATTCGTCCCGGGAAAAACACAAGATATTGACTGTCACTTTCATGCGGATCTCGTTCTCGTCAACTCTAGCGATATGGATATCTGGAACTTGCGACGTTGCAAACTCAAGAAATTAGAAAATCCGAGGACTCGTTGCTGGCATGAACTACTTGTCTCATCAAATACGGTCACGTGAGTGTACACAAAGTCACGGGACTCACTTCACCTCTTATCTCAAAACCATACAGCTTCCGTGTGTCGCCAAAAGTACCGCATATCATGAATTGCCAAACTGCCATCAGAAAGAGCATAACTCTCGAGATCCCTTCGTACTTCTTTCGAAACACAGCGCGTGATCTCGTGGTCTCAATCGCTTGGTCTGGCGGTAACAGCGCGTCTCTGCAGCCTCATTTCTCTAGTCACACATTTACCAGCGGGAGAAGGCTGCCAAAGTTCTGATTCCAGAGATCTGGACCTGGTGTTGAATTGGTCGACTTGCGCCTATGCAGATAATGGATTCGGGCCCAAATCACTGGTTTTCGAGTACGAACAAGAATGGTCGACTCCAACCCCCACCTCGCCTCAAATTTTCCATGCCAATACCGCCTTTTGATTGTAACGTAAGTTCAAAACAACCTTTCCCTTATCGCCACTTCTTATCATCGGGCAATTGTTCTCAAAGAGGATAACTTTTGCAGACCCTCTCCACTGTTTGATGGGTCAGCCCGCTCGGGATGTCCCACAGTACTTCAGGGTGCCCCAATTCCCAGCGAATGAGACAAGGCCGCTACTGCAAAATCCTTCAGAGTATCCTCCTGCAACCTTTTTCAGAACCTGCAAGCTAACAGAAGATCTATCGGCGTGGCCGCTGAGATAATGATATCTCAGCGATATGATAAGCTTATGACTTTTATTTCTGTGCAATTGAATGGTTGTGAGCTCTAGGAGCAGATGGTTTAAGCGCTAGACACCCCGCGTTTTCTTCTCTTCTTTTCGTTCAATCGTTCTCTATTCTTAGCAGTCAATCCTCCAAGATGGAGGATATCAAGAGCTCCACAGTAGACTACAATTCAGACGAGAAAGCCGCCCCTGCCTACGACGTCTCCATTGAAACTGGGGATGTCATCGCCGAAAATGTCGATGATCTCAAGCGTCGACTGTCTGGACGCCAGATCCAGATGATAACAATCGGAGGGTCTATTGGAACCGCATTGTTCGTCAGTATTGGCTCTGGTCTTGTGTCGTCCGGGCCAGGGTCACTCTTAATTGCTTTCATCATGTACTGCGTGTTTTTGGCTGCTGTCAACAACTGCATGGCCGAGATGGCGGTCTTTATGCCTGTCAGTGGTTCGTTCATCCGAATGGGAAGCAAATGGGTGGATGAGGCCTTTGGATTTATGCTTGGGTGGAACTTCTTTTTATACGGTGAGTTATGCGGCAGTTTCGAGTGAAGTAAAGGAGCTGATTAAAATGCAGAGGCTGTCCTTATTCCGTGGGAGATAAGTGCGCTGAACTTGGTCTTGACGTTCTGGAAAGACGACATACCCCTGGCCGCTATTTGCGCTGGTTGCATTGTTCTCTATGGGTATGATGGCCTCCCTGATAAGCCAAATTTGAATCGCTGACTCGAGTAGGATCATCAATCTCTTCGCTGTAAAATGGTATGGAGAAAGCGAGTTCTGGCTATCCAGGTAAGAATTTCCCCCAGTCTAGGTCTCCGTTACATTGCTGACTGCATTTACAGTGGCAAAGTCCTTCTCATCCTCATGCTTTTCTGCTTCACATTCATAACCATGGTCGGCGGAAACCCCAAGCATGATGCCTATGGATTTCGATATTGGAAAAACCCTGGTGCCTTCGCCGAATATGTCACAACAGGGTCTTTGGGCCGTTTCGAGGGGTTCCTAGCCGCATTATGGAAAGCTGCCTTCACCATCGTGGGTCCTGAATATATTGCCATGATGTCTGGCGAGGCATCGCACCCGCGCAAGAACTTAAAGCGAGCCTTCAAGACGATCTACCTGCGATTTGGAGTCTTTTTCATAGGCGGCGCTTTTGCTTGCGGAATCGTCATCCCCTACAATGATTCAAACCTCATCGCAATCCTCTCCGGAAACTCATCTGCCACGGGAACGGCCGCGAGCAGTCCTTATGTTATTGCCATGCAAAACTTGGGTATTGGGGTTCTGCCACATCTCACGAATGCGTTGTTGGTTACGAGTATCTTCTCGGCTGGTAATTCTTATGTGTGAGTTGCCCAAGAGTCAATCACTCAAGTCTGTTGAGCAATTGAGATCTATTGTGGTGGTGTCCAATTGTTGAAGTCCTAACTGATGTATGATGCAGGTACTGCGCATCGCGAACTTTGTATTCGCTCTCACTCGATGGCCACGCCCCGAAGTTCCTTCGTAAATGTACAAAGGCCGGAGTGCCTATATACTGCTTTTGGTGAGAAATTTATTTTTATTTCGAGTGCGCAGTCAAGGGTTCTGCTTCAAGATTCGATCTTCGAAAGGGTGGAGTTGTGACACATATCCAAAACCCACGAAAACCCACTTCCAGCCAATACTGACGTTGAACCTTTTGTAGCGTTACAATGATTTTCCCCTTCCTAAGTTTCCTCGCCGTAGGATCGTCCTCCGCTCAAGTAATCACCTGGTAACCATTCCCATCCACTCCCCCCTCACCCACACCACTAACAAACCCAAGGCTGGCAAACCTCACCGAAGCCTCCCAAATCATCGACTACATCGCCATGTGCATAATCTACCTCTTCTTCTACCGCGCCCTCAAAGCCCAAGGTTTCAACCGCTCCGACCTCCCCTACAAAGGGTGGTGGCAGCCATACTGTGCTTATTTCGGACTTGCGACGATGATATTCACTGTTAGCTGCTACGGCTACACTACATTCTTGCCAGGCTGTATGTCCTCCTTCCCTCTTCCCCTCTCCTCGTTCTCTTCCGATTCCTTTCATTTAATTTTTAAGGTGTGCTGACGTTGATGGGTCCTTAGGGTGGGACACAGGAACTTTTTTCTCCTACTACACGATGTGTTTCCTCTGTCCGATCCTCTATGTAGGCTGGAAGGTAGTCTGGAAAACGAAAGTCGTGAAGCCGGAAGAAGCGGATTTAGTTTGGGAGAGACCGACGATTGATGCGTACGAGGCAAATAACGCAGAGAAACATTTGGGTTTCTGGGAGGAGGTGAGGATTATGATGGGATTTGGGAAGAAGAGGACTGAGCATGTTGAGTAGAGTAGACTACCCATCTGCCTCTGTTTTGACAGTTCCCACACTGGCAGGCCACTCAAACACTGCGATTCAAAATAGACAGATGTTATTGAATCATTTAAGAATTATTTATTCATTATGAACGCCTTGTCATGCTATCCTGAGGGTATAGTATAGTTCCTACTATGCAATTGCAATCCCAGCTTATAGATAAATGCATCTCCAAGGCCAACGTTGGGCCTTTGGCCACTAGACTCCTGCCATCTCAACCAAAGAGATACCTCAGTCGTCCGACTCCAATCATTAGGCATTATCATATCGACGTTACTCGCCCCGCTGGCGTCGTTCTCCCTCTTGGGCGCATATTGATCACCGACTCCAATTCCCGCAGCATATGCGTGTTCGCCTCCGCCTTATCTTTCATCGACTGTCGCTTCACCCTGTCTTCCTTCATCTTCGCAATGCGCTCCTCTCTAGTCAACGTGCTTCTCTGTCTCGGGATAGCAACAGCCTCGAAGACCTCCTCCGCGTCCGAACTGCTGAAGTCCATGCTAGATCTCGATCTCGTTTCGCCATTCAGCGCTTTCAGTGCATCCATCGCGTTCCCTTCTTCCACAGCCGTCACACCGCTCAGAGATACTGTGGGCGAGAGAATGCCGCTCATGGAGGACACGCGACGTTCGTTGCGATCAATGTTGGATGCTAAGGCTGCTTTTCCGTCTTCCCATTCTTGCATTAGAGCTTTTAGATCCATTCCGATGGATTCGTATTGGATCATTAGATTTGTGCCTAGCTCGGAGACATCTTCCGTTTCGTTCAGGTTCTTGTCTGATTCTTCGCGGAGAACGTGCAGTTTTGCTTGGAGACCTCGGATTCCGGATGAAAGGGAATTGAGCTTTCGAAGTTGAGCCCGCCATCGTTCACGTCCTGGAGTTAAGGGGAGCTTTGGAGTCGCAGGTACAGGAAAGCCTGTTGAATATTAGAAAACGTGTGAAGCTGCTGGGGGAAAACGTACTCTCTTCCTCCGAAAGAATTCGCCGTAATCGCTCTTCTGCCGTACCTGTCACAACACAAACTCCATGGATTTCATCTATAGCTGTGCCCCAACGAAGAAAGTCCGGTTTCCCACCATGAGCATCCAACGCCATCAGGCAACAAAGGAAAACCTTCCGGGTGGTGTGAAACCTTGCAGCAAGGATCTTCAAAACCCTCAGAGATTCAGGATCTTCGAATTCAGTCTCTGAATAACCCAACATTGCTTCGTCGAAATCCACATCACTGATATCGTAAATGTCGTAGTACTTTTCCAGGTCCATCTCTTCTGTGAATGGCTTGAGAACCTTATGGGCTTGATTGTATCGTGGAATGACATCGGCGAAGCAGAGGCGGAGGTTCTTCCTCAATCGAGCGCATCGTCGGGTTTGGCTGCGGTCCTCCAATCGGCTGATAGGGGGGAGGGGGGTGCTTCTATGGCAGAGTCAGAGAGGTCAAAATTCTGGAAATGAGTGATGCATACATTCTGTAACCCCGAGATACCAACTCCACCTCTTGAACGAGCGTCAGGGCTCCTGCAACAACTGTATCGAATTCCTGCGCTTTGGCGACAAACTCCGAGACCTCCGCCAGACTCTGCTGTCGAAGATACTGAAGCCATTGTTTTCGCATGTAGGCATACGACATCATCGAGAATCCAACCAATAGTACCAGGAATATGACAATACGACCCTTTCCGGCTGCAGAATTTCCCCCACCCCGTGTCCAATGGATGAGCCATGCCAGCGCAAACGCGAATGAAGCCGTCACCGCAACCCCGACAAGAGTGATGTTTCCAAGCTGTGGTGCATCAGGCACAGGGAGCGTTGCATCTCGCGACTGCCCATGGTTTGCTTGGCCAAGAAATGAATGTGTATTTAGAAGCTGCGATGCTACTATAATGTACCGAAAGCGTTCGAGGAATCTCGTATTGTCGGCCCGCCCAAGTCTCGAATTAACGGCCTTCTATTCCCCAATCTGATCAGTTGTATGTTGCCTGTAGGAGCCGTCTACCGAAGCTTACCGAGCATACGTTATGTATAGCAGCGACTGTGTTATTCTGGGGTATTGCCAATCGTAAAGGAGGTGGGAGTTTCTGGCGGAACTTCAGTCGAACAGTCGGCTTGCCTCTCGGAGCAAATGAAGGACTCGAGGAAGTAGCGGATGGTTCGGGTTCGCGACTTGAGATGACATGGGAGTCCTCTCCACCTTCACCTAGATACAGAGTTAGTGACCTGTCGTTTGGAGTAGAGGGAGAGTTCTACAGCCACGGACCTTCGAGATACTCGGCGAGTGGTGAATCCTCGAAAATGACGGACTCCATGGAATGTACAACGTTATCTATAATAGCCACAGTCCATTCCGATGTCGAGAGCCCCCAGTATTATGAAATAAGTATTAAAGGACGTATTTGCAGAGCTTCGAGGTAGAAAACAGACAATAAGGGAGGCGTTGTGCTAGAATCACGCGATATCATTTCACGAGTTGTTGATAATGTTCAGCCACAGAAACGTTTGCGCCACTGAGTTTAAAATTCTAGAAGAACTGGAAATGACATGCATGGATCTTCAAGATTGCCATTAATGCATTTCACCACTGTGTAATTGCTTTCCGATATGATTGTCTGCGAATAAAGAAACAATTATTTGCATTAACTTGTTACACAGAAAACAAAAAGGAACGGAGACAAGGAAGCAACAGGAAAGACAAAAAGGAACAGAAATGGCATTTGCTACTACAGTACAGTAGGTTGGAAGCACGCTTGTCACCTATCGGCAATCTAGCAGTTGCTTCCAAGCCACCGAGGACTTAGAGCCATATTCAGTAAGTAAATGGTTATCGAATCATTGGCTACACCGTTACACGTCAAGACATCGATGTAGTAAATACAAATAAGAATTCTGCATATTCTAAACACCGACTTCTCGGGTCCCCGAGCGCACTAGAAAATGAGGCCCTGACAGAAGAACTGGACTTGGATTTAGGGGGTTTAGACGAGATCTTCAACCCAGGATCTTCGGAAGCCAAAATCCGACAGAAACCTGGATTTGAAGAAACATGGGGGATCTGAATGCCATGTGAATCTAGACTTTAGGAGTACTCAGGTAAGGTACAGTATTATTACGGTAGGATTAAATGCTTTCTCGCATCGCCCGTCCCGCCCTTCCGACTATGCCGCAATCCAACTCGGCTTCGCGCCTCCGTCCACCGACCCTACTGTGAGAGCTCAAAATTCCGACCTTGGGGCCAGAGCCTTACGCCCACTCTGCATGCATGCACTTCACCGCACTTCACCCATCGCGATGCATGCTTCTTGCATGAGAATGGGTCCTCCCAGGACGCCATCCATTATTGTCTCTCGGAATAGAGAGCATCGAGGAGCATCAATCGACAGCATCATGTCCAAGAGAAATCTCAGGTATTGGTCGCAACAGCATCCTTTGGAGCAATGCCCTACTACACCTCCCATGCCAGGCTACTGCAAACAGTAAACGCTTATCCTTATTCATCAGTCATGTAAAAAGTCGGGATTCGAAGAATTTCCTTTTTTTGAGAATGCGGACTTGTGTCGAGGTATGGTCAGCACGCCCCCAAAAAAACCAACGTCATCCAGATTAAAGAAAGGTCAAACTCGGAAACGCACGTCGGTGTCTGATCGAATTTTTCTACCTGGAATCTTCCAAGCATGGAGCCGTCCAGATGCCAAATATCAATGCCATTCAAGAAACTGACCATGCCACAAAATGTTTGGTCTCCCGCACCACTTGCTTATGATTCTTTCTTCCATTCTTGCTATGAGTTTGTCACTACAAATCAATCTTAGGGTAATCATTCCTTCAGCCTCGGCCTTATTAGCCCAGCCTTGGACGTCATTATTCAAATGCTTACGTTAGCACAATTTCTGCTTCAAAGGCCAAATTGCATTGTCCCACAAACCATAAGGCTGAGCCTTAATGATTGGAGAGTCTTTATAATATGATTAGTCTGCACAAGGCGTATGTTTGCTCGGAAGGCTTACAAATCCGACGACTGTTGGGGAAATGGGAACTGGGAAACGGAATGAGGTGTTTTTTGCACGGTCCAACGGACGATAATGGGCTTGTTCGATGGACGAAGACACGGCACAACTCCCGTTACCATTGTCTTTGAAACCAAACAGTCAGCAAAAGCTGCACACTACTCCACACAGCCTTGCAGTACCACCAAACGCACCCTCGGCACCACCCCCTGTTCATTTCTGGCTCGTTAACCCAACGTTCAAGCGAGAGACCCTGCAAACTCCGTTCGAAATATTCCGCCCGGACCGCCCCTACACGAAACACATTTTAGTCCCATGAAAGCCACCTCCATATCATGTTCGTCTCTAGACACAGCACGAATTGCCCTATACCTGACCCATTCCGATCTCCCCCCGTATAATGGTCAACATGGCTGTGTGTCATAAGCACTGACAAATTTGGGGCCTTCCTCGGCCTCTCCTATTCGGCGAAGGGATGTATTCCGCAGTCTCAAACCTCGTCCGAAGTAGTAGGTTCCTTTCTCTTCTTCTGTCTGAGTCAAAAAGGTATATCCTCCGAGAGGTATAGAAGCTACTGGATGCATCCAGTACATGCAAGTCAGCCTTCATCCACATTCCCAGAAGTATTTCTTCACTGCAAGGCTATGTACTGGGTCGATCCTATCATTCTTATTTCTGTATTCCCCCCCCTCTAAGCTGGAACATACCTCCCTGCTTTTCCCTTTTTTGGAAGTCTGAGAGTTGACACTTCACCTTCTCTGTCGATGTTGCATTCTTCCTGGCTATATCCATCCGCTCCGCCTCATCTACCGTTGACGTTGGGGCTTCACCGTTGTCAAGCCGTTATATATCAAAGACGTGACACTTGATTCTATACCTAAGAGCTCGTACTACTTTTAATGCATTTGAAGTTCTCCTTTTGACGACTCATTGCACGCCACCTTCAATCCCTATTCATTTGACATTCATTTCCATACCAAGAAAACGAAGTCAGTTCCTCGATACCCTTTCCACTCTTCATTCATGGTCCTGGCCCACGATGTCTCGACACACCGGTTCGTCTCGTCACCGATCTCACGGTTCAAGGACCCAAGATCAAAACCCGGAGGATCTCGTTGAGCAGGTGAAGAGCATTGTCACACTCCTCTATGAAGTGGTGTCTTCACGTTCTCATGAATGGGAGAGCTACGTTCCTTCTGCTCGTTCAGCGATGACCGCCCTTGACCACCTACGATTTTTCCGTGACCCTGCCCGTTTTGCTGAACAAGTCTGGATCATTCAAGGCCTCCAGGACTTCGCCTATCATGATGCGGACAATGGCTATATTCGGGATGTGGCGGAATATTGCCAGGCATCTTGGTTGCGAATTCTTCGGAACTATCCAGAAAACGTGGAGAGTCTGACGGGTAAGCATAACATACAATTTTCATGGACCTTCTCGAATTCGGCCGCTCCGTGCGCCATGGAAAGGCATCCGCGGAAGTTTCGGCTTGAAAACTTTGCCTCTGTCGGCCCCTTTTTTTGTAGCGAGTAAAAAGGGCTAACGTTAATTCTAGGACTGGGACGTAACTGGCTCCAGAGATCTCAAGCTACTCTTGCGCGGATTCATCGTGAAGAGGGGGACTCTTCCAGCGGCGGCAGTGGCGGCCAAGCAGGTAATTCACCATCCTGGAATGGTGACTTAGACTTTGAATATGCTGCTGATTGCTTTGAAGCCTCTCCACCAGCAGACCCGCGCAGACAGGGTCCACTCTATGTCGAGGCTCGAGGTTATCTTCAGCCAGCAGTTGATTTTTACGCAAGAGCCGTCCGATCGGCGGACGCTCTTGGGACCACTACAGGCGATCTTCTGGCCGCAGTAAGGTTTGACACTAGCTTCCAGTGAAATTATTATTGACAGGTTCATAGGCAGCGGAATCACAAATGAGCCTTGGAAACGTAACTAGCACCCCTGGAGACGAGCGATTTTTCACTCAGGCAATCCGATATCTACGACGAGCACAAGCAGTTCCGGGATACTCGCTTTCAGTTTACTTGGCCCAATATCTGAATGATTACGGACGATATGTTTCTTAGATCGAAATTCGGGATTCATGAGAAGGAGTTTGGGAATTTGCAGGCTCTGGAGTCTGCCATAGAGAGGGTGTCTTGATTTGGCCATTTGAAGTTTCTTTAATACGCTCGTTTCATCGTTGTCAGCGCTGAGCGTTTATTATTATGCTACACAGCTCAAACTAAGATACCATATTCTTAAATCTAAGATAACATTGCTACTCGTAGCTTTCGCCTTCCTTGACGTTGAATTTCAACGCACGTGATTCAATATCTGAGTCCATATTTCCTGGGGAGGATCAGCCTTGCTGAACCCTCCATCCCTTCTAGAGCTTCCAGAAAGCCCAAGGAACAGGTTGATGGAACGCTCAAATTTGCCACTGCAATCCATCGTCGCCATATTCGGTCCGTAGTGAATGTGATGGCCCCCACGATGCAACGATGACTCCAAAAACTGTTTAAAAGGGGAAAAGCCGTTTCCAACATGCTGATCCCATCCAGCCCTAAAAGGATACCCGCACAGGCATTGCGTACTCGTCTATTACCCATGTCTCGTCAGATACGCATGAGAGCTTTAAATCCGATGCCAGGGTCAAGCCACGACGGGGCAGTGTTTCCCGTGCGCCGGCTTGGTATTTTCAGGGATCAGGCGCTTGTGGCCTCAGTCACGCATCTCAATTACTCGTCAATGCAAGGTTTGTCGACCTCAAAGCTCAATCACAAACACACGAGGACATATCTCCCGCCTTCCGCTCGCACAAAATTCTTTGAGCAAGAACCGAGACACAGCAACCATGCTCACAGAACGCGAGCTACAGATAAGCCCTATCGTGCAAGAGTCGGTGCTGCACAACACAAAGGTTCGTCCCGTCCCTACTTCTCCCTATCAGCATGGTGATGAGTCTCACTACACTTGCTCTGCATCTGGAGCTTGCACATGCATCTACCTACATCGTTGGGTCCTCCGATTCCCAAGTCACCACCACCATGGCCCCCATCCACTCCTCCACCGCCCAGCCCAACACAGTCATCCTCTCCCTCCCTCTCTCACATCCCAAGCAACTAACCCCCAACCTTTATTCATCTACTAACCCTCCTTTCTTCTAGACTCTCACGACGTTGCACAACCTAACCGCCTCCCTCTTTGGCATCGGTGCAGGCATTCTAGGCCTGGAATCATACCCTGGCTTCCTCTTCTATCTGTTCTTCTCGCTGCTCACGAGCGCGCTCGTATATGCATTCCGCGTTCGCCCGGCGATTATTCAGAACCGCAGCGGTGAGGCGGATATGAAGATGTTCTTTCGGGGCAGCACAGAACTTTGGACTGGTGGGTTGGTAGAGGGCTTGAGTGGGTTTGTGTTGACGTGGACGCTGTTTTATGGACTGGTGAGGGCTTAGGCTGTGTGTACGGGAAGATGATAAAGCCACTGCCGGACATGGGTGTTGAGGGGGACGTGAGATGTGGAAGTGCCGGATGAGGCGGGGCAGTGTATGGGAGGAGGATCGTTACTATACATGGACATTGGGATGGCGTTCGTTGATTCATAAGCTGGCGTTCAGGGAATGAGGAGATACCATACTGTGTGATGAGGCGGGGTGCATAGACGCCGTATGCATAGAGGCTGTGGTACATCAATCGGCAGTTGGCTGCATAATGGTGTGATTCTCACACTAAGCATCGGAGCTCCGAAGTATGTCGAATAAGAATAATCCCAATCAAACAAACATGCATTCACGCTCCAAACACAATCTAGTCTACAACTTCTATCACTTTACCAACAAACCCTTCCAGACCAGCCACACCCTTCTCCCCTCTCTCGGATCCATAGTACAACCCATGACCTCCACCAGGCATAACCAAAACTTGCGAACCGAGTTCTATCCATTCCCGGCTTGTCATTAATTCCAATGTAACATCTGTTACACCATCCGACCCAAAAATCGGAGGCTCAGCCTCCTGCTCCTCCCTCTCCAAAGCATCAAGACCGAACACGTAATCTACATCCTCAACCTCTGTCCCGACAGGATCGCTGCTGGCTGCATGGGGTACAAGTCGCAGCACTCTGGCCGAAGCCCGTATACTAGCAATATACACAACGACCAAGCTTCCAGGTGTGACTGAATTTATGTCACCATCCTCAAACGAGGCGGTGAAGCCGCTGGCAGCTTGCAATGTATGACCAGTCTGAACCATATGCCGACTTGGGATTGCCATGACCATCCCTTTGCGTATTCGCGGAGGAGTTGGGGGCTCTCGCTCGAAGGGACCGTTCGACAGCTCTTCATCAGGAAGATCAAAGACGACACCGATGGTTCCAACCTGGCCGGCCTCAAGCGTGTGGACAGGTAGACGAAGATTCCGGATACTCACTATGTGCGCGTTGTGCCACTCTCCCTTGGTAACCGAGGCTGCGACAATGTTCCTCGAGGCAATACGAGCGAGCTCCATTGATGAGGGATGAGACAGTGATGCCCCAAAACTATTTGGAGAAGACCGTGCTTCTGATTTGTTTGGCGGTGAGTCATTTTCCTCTGGTTCAGCAGGGAAAGGTCCGATGACAATGGTGTCACCAACGGAAACTCTGCCAAAGCGCAAGTGACCTGCCACCACGCTCCCGGAGTCAGCCTGCTTGCTCTTGTTGGAAGCCAGAGATTCGTATGAAGCTGGTACGCCAAACACGTCTTCGATGTGGAAGAGGCAAGCCGGCTGCTCCGGATTCAGAGCTAACCCAGTGAAGTCATGAGCAGTGGGTGCACGTGGTATGGGTAGACTCTGCAAGAGGGCGTGCATCAGACGAATGCCAGTGCCTTTTGCAGAACTTGTCATGATGATAGGCACAACAGACGTAAGGCTCTCACTGTCCTGCATCTTCTGCAAGACTCCTCTGACCGTATCCTCATCGCTCTTGGGTATAGTAGCGAGATCTGAATCGAGAACGGTTTTAGTGTGGTCGGGGGGGAGGATCGAAGGTATTCGACCAGTTGCTTTCACAGCGGTCAAGATCTTCGACAGAGTTTGTCGCAGACTAGTCTTTGAAGTCAGGTCGAGCTTAGTTATGACAATTACCAAGGGCTTGTCCAACTTCAGACAAAGTTCCAAGTGAGCTTTGGCAAGGTCTTGAAATATTCGTAGTCAGCGAATTTCTTAATGATTACGAATCATGATTACGATTCAATTTTAGCATTGCTCTGAGATGCCCCAATATCCTCGCTTCATTCAGGGGTATGCAAGGAGAAAATCTCATTCCGAGAATGTACGTACCAATTCCCGCGCCTGCAGTTCCGAGAATCTCCTGGGCGGATGAAGTGCCGCCGGCATTGCTCGGAGCATTCTCGCTATCGTCAGCCGCCACGCAAAGTACAGTCCAGTGTGGCGCCCACCCTACAAGGCCACGAACCGTAGTGCGCCGATACCTCGGATGACCGGCAGAGTCAGAAACAAATACCAATCGACCGTTTTCAACCGATGCATGTATATCAGTCCAAGAGGTAACGTTTCCGGAAGCGTAGTTGATGACTTTGGATGCCTTGTAACCGATTAATTCTTGGGCTACGGAACTTGTTACCCCTGAGGCGATCTCGTGGCGATGTTTGAGAAGACTGAGCCGACTCTTTCCACGTCCATTGTCAAGCGTTGCGGTTAACAAGGTACCCAACAGACTTGACTTTCCCGATGTTGTCGGCCCTGTAAGTGTGATTCGAAGTTGTTCCGTGGTTTGAAGAGATGCCGAGATTTCCGAAACATTTTCGGCCTGAACAGCGAGTGGTGGAGTTTCAAGGCGGTTGATGATGTCCGAATCACTATATCCAAGTTGGGGCTTCGATTTTCTTGAGCGTAAGTCCGGAGTGACCAGAGCTTCAGCGACCCATAACTGAGCCTGATGACGAAGTGGTTCTTGGACATCGTTATCTTCTTGAACTTCGCTATTTCCTTGAACTTCGTTCTTGGAGAAGTTTGCCGATAGCTTAGACTTCCTGCTCTGCTTTTTTGCTGGAATTCCCGGCAGTAAATCGGATTCTTGCCGTGGATTCGTCGATTCAAGCCATTCACAATCCCCAACTGCAACCATTCGCATCACTTCAACGTTACAGCCGAGACTGGCCGCCATAGCTCGAAGATTGGTCAAACTCTCATCCATCTCGTCTTTCGTCAATCCAACGAAAGTCCCGTCGTCTGACACACCAATTTCATACAGAGCCCCACGACTCTCCTCAAGACCCACGAGCAACTTACTTGGCCGGGTAGGGCTTTCCAGGCTGGCTGTAGCTTCAGGCAATTTTGGTAGGACAAGGTTGTTCGCAGATGACGTATGATGGGGCGAAGACTGTTGGAGACGCCATAACAATTGAGTGGTCAACTGTTCGAGCCTGTTCTGTCTATGCCTCTTTGGGTATGCTGGGAGGCTGCTCGAATCGTTGATGATAGGTTGCGTGCGATCCAAAGCCTCCTGCTCTTCGTGCTGATGAGAAGTAACTATCCCAGTACTGGAGGAGCTATAATTCCTTCTCGGTCTCAGCAATAAGTGCAATTTGTATTCTGTAGGGCCCTCCTGGGGTTCTGCCTCCAGCCTTGTGACACCATAGTCTGCTAGGAGCCCAGATGGCGGAGTATTCGAAGGATGGGGAGGTTGTGGGGTCGAGGGCTTGGGGGAGTCCGCTGGCGTTAGCCATGGCGAAGATACCCTCGGTGGGTCGGGGTCATATGTAAATATGGATGCCATTGCCTATAGATCTATGGTCACTCAATGTCCCCGTTTGTACGGGTATGGATGGTTGTATTCCTACAGTTTCTTTCCAATTTAGAGACTCAATATGTATATCTTAACCGCCGCCGGTGTATTATTACTGTTTTTGCATTCGATAAAGACCGAGTATTGGTATGAGCGTGGTGTATCCGGAAAAGTTGTGCTAATCGTAGAACCATTTTGATGATGCGACGGAGTCGATAAATGGAGTTCTTGAGGTTGTGTAAATGTGTCGTAGAGAGGGAATAAGGCGAACTTAAAATGTTCGCTGTAGAGTCATCCTGAATGTCGAGTGATTGATTTGTTTTGAGTAATTGAGGGGTTTAGGGATGGGGATAGAAGAGTCAATGACGCAGAAAGTCCAGCCAGAATTCTGGTGTGACTCTACAGGCGCTAAGATCCCCCGAGCCCCGCGATCGGCTAAATTTGGAAAAGGCCCTGCCCCTGCTTGACGAGGTAGGCGCAGCTTGAAACTCGATAACTGTTACCTCTAACAGCCCAAGACAAGGCAACTGTCACAGCGAATTCATTCAAATACAACATCTCTCGCGCAAGCTCAAGAACGCTCTTTACACCCGTACCAATCTCAATCACAATGAAGAAATTCGGTTTTGGCAAGAAAGGCGATGATGCGGACGAGGACTCCGCCCGTTCAGCCCTCTTCTCGCGATCCTCGAAGAAGTCATCCCCAGCACCTGCTGCCTCGAACCCATATGCACAACCTCCTCAAGCTGCCGATCCATATGCACAAGAAACGAACAAATATGCAAATATGGGATCCGTGGGACCTTCAGGTCCATCACCATACCAAGCGGCCAGACAGAACTACGGACTTCCCAGCGGACCAGGAGCAGGAGCAGGTCGAGGTGGCCTTCCAAACGGGCCTGGTCCTAACAGAGGGCCTCCTGGCGGACCCTCCGGAGGCTCCCCAGCTTACGGTCGAGCCCCAGCATCAACTGGCAGTGGCTACGGTGCTGAGAAGTACGGAAGCGGAGGTGGTTATGGGGCAAACCGATACGATGGGCCTCCTGCTGACACCGGATCTAAATATGGGCCAGGTGGATATGGAGGATTGGGACGAACAAACAGCAATGACACAACTACAACGGAAGACAATCGAGAGGCATTGTTCGGAGGGGCGAAGGATAGATATGCACAAAGAACGGCCCTGCCTCCTAGTAATGGACAACCAGGTGGTGGCTATTCTGCCGAGTCGGGCACGTCAGGCGGTAGTGGCGGATATGGCGCGTACGGAGAGGAGAGACAGCTCACGGCTGAAGAAGAGGAAGAGGAAGATGTCCAAGCAACCAAACAACAAATTCGTTTCATGAAGCAAGAGGATGTTTCATCCACTCGTAACGCGTTGCGGATTGCCCAACAAGCTGAAGAAACTGGCCGTGCTACTCTGGCCCGACTTGGCGCTCAAGGAGAACGCATCCACAATACCGAGAAGAACCTGGATCTCGCCGCCAACCACAACCGGATTGCTGAGGAGAAGGCCAAGGAGCTCAAGACGTTGAACAGGAGCATGTTCGCGGTCCATGTCTCCAATCCTTTCACATCTTCGCAGAGGAATGCTGCCCGTGACCAGGAAATCATTGAAAAGCACCAGGCTGAACGGGAGCAACGTGATGCTACCCGAAAAGCTGCATTTGGTAGTCAACAGCGTATGGAGGCGGCTTTCAGAGATCTCCAGCCGGGAGATGTTGGCTATCGAGCACCACAGACCAAGGCGAGCCTCGCAGAGAGATCCAAGTACCAATTTGAGGCCGACTCGGAAGATGATGAAATGGAGAACGAGATTGATAGCAACTTGGACGCATTGGGTCATGCTGCTGGACGATTGAACGCTTTGGCGCGTGCTACCGGCAAGGAAGTAGACGAGCAGAACAAGCACATCGACACAATCATCCAGAAGGTATGTTTTCTCCGTATCCTAGGCACATTGGTGCATTGGCTAATATCAATGACAGAGCGATCGTGTCGACGACCAAATCGCCATGAACAGAGCCAGATTGGACCGCATTCATTAGGCACATCCGAAAAAATTTGTGGAAATTGGCTGGAAATTATTGGAATCATTGTATAGGAGTTACTGCTTAGAGCGCATTGCTTTGCCCTTGAACCCAAGGGTCCCATATTCTGTTTTTGATCGAGATTCTTTCTTGTGACCCAAAGCTACTCGCCATCAAAATCCTCAATCTTGAACACCTCATACCCAACTTCTTCAACTGGATATGCTCCATTCCTCTCAGTATCAGTCATACTTCATTTCAAAAGACTACTTCAAAGCAGCCATAGCAGCTCTCGTAACATCTTTCTCAGTGCATGTGATTCAATTCCAACCTCTTCAACTCCCCAGAGGTCCCGGTATACGGTGGCGCTTGCTTCCGTAACGGGCAGGAATTGGCCAAACCTAGGGATCTCAAAAGCTACCTGAATGTATTTGCATCTTTGGTGACCTGAATATTGGATGGAAAGGACTGTGTAGACGGGCTTATAGCGGTCTTTAGCAAGGGACGACATTTTGATACGGCACAATTCCGTAGCTGCGGTTTCGTTCCGTTTGTATGTTATTTCGAAGCAAAGCTAGGATGTGTTCCAAGTTTTCATCGCTCTTCAAAGAGAGAAAGAAATGCTGTAGATGAAGGCATGTGATTGGTGGGCCTCTCTTCGTTCCCGTCGCCGCCTCAACGACCTTATCGCGAGAGCTTCCCCATCTCGACTCAAGCTTCGATGGCGCCGTCACGTTGATCAACCGTTGCGCATCAAAGCTTGGCTCTTATTCATAATAATGGGACAACAACGGTCCTCTCACCTGTCCTCCCGACACGGTGGAGAGACCGAGCGACTCCTGCCGTCGGAGGATCCAGTGCCTGAAGTGGATCATGACCATGACGGATGCTTCCCTCCTCATGGCCCTAATGATGTTTGCCCGGTTAATCCTTATGCGGATTTACCTGTTTATACCACTATTCATCGGTTCGTTCTAGTTATCCCTCGATCTTACTGCATAAGTCATTACATTGGATCGTTGGCTGATTTACTTGGTATATAGGATTCGGAGAGATATCATTCAGGCCATCGGTAGGATTATCTTTGGAGAAAAGGGAGCGAGGAATTAGCTAACTTAATTGGATAGATGATCCGTACTCAATTGAGCAGCTTAGAGATCCTCGGATGAATATATCTATTGTGCGGCCCCTGGTTGATAGGCTGTATGAATTGGATGATGTTTCTATTAGTAAGTCAAACGGCGTTTTTATTGGGTCTGAAAGTCTCAATCCATCTTCTATGGGTTTTGGGTAGTCACTTAGTGGTCTGAAAAGGGATGAAGTCATCCTCGGGAATTTGAAGAATCAAGATGGTTGAAAATGGGACTGATTACTGTGAGAATGGCTGCCCCCAAGTAGACCCGTGAACTTGTTTCCTCGAACATGACGAGTCTATCCAGTTGTCGAAAGGAAAGTCTGGGCTTTGCTCAAGGCACCGACAGCCTCTTATACAACGTTAGCACGCTTCTCCTTAGCAGTAGGACTGACAAGAATCATAGTCTATTGCCTTTTGGTAAACCGAGCTCAGTTCATGAGAGAGCAGCTAGCCCAACCACATCAACAAAGTGTTCGTACAACACGTGCTCTCCTTTGCGAGCTCGTAGCAAACCGAATTCTTCGTCGATTCCACGAAGACAACCCTGGATCTCAAGGTCTACTGCTACTCGCTCAAATATTAGTCGGCGGCTTCGACCCTTTCCAAGGTGCCCCAGAAGAAGTCATCCGAGAACAGGGCAACATGCCATGGACCTCCAAGAGCCGGACTGGGTATAAGAGGAAACTGCCTGCTCTCGAAATAGCCATTATCACGGAGAGCAAGGCGTTCCTGAGCTCGTCGGCATGTCAAAGGGTTGTGAGTGCGATTTATGAAGGAAAAGTGGTTTACACTCCGACCTCGTTCATTGACATCTTACCTGATCATTACAAGCAAAAGCCGATATCTCTCTATAACCCTCGGAAGGCTCCTATGTTCAACCAATATCGACTTATTGTCCCACGGACGAGAAACATTCTGGAAATTTGTCAATTCATAATTCTTCTGGTATTATATGTCTTTGTCATGGCAGATCGTAACCCATCGGCTCCGGGGGTTGTTGAGTGGGTTTTCATTGTGTATACTTGTGGATGGGTATTGGACCTATTTGCATCAATATTAGAGCACGGTAAGTCACCAGACTCACACCACTGTTAAATTCGAACTAACGACTGTTAAGGATGGCGTGTATACACCCAAAACCTTTGGTCCTTCCTGGACGTAACTTTTTCCACGATATTCGGAATCTATCTCATCCTTCGCGTTCATGGCCTACGAAAAGGAGAACTTGCCCCCGCCCAACAAGCAATGGATGTTCTCGCCATGGGCGCACCCGCCCTCGTCCCTCGACTAGCATTCAATCTCATGTCGGAAAACATGCTGTTCATCTCGCTACGGGAGATGATGCGCGATTTCACCGTTCTCACCGTGCTTGCTGTGTGGTGTTTTGCCGGTTTCCTGCTCTCCATGACCTGGCTCAGCAACGGCGCACACGAACCCATCACCATCAGCAAGTGGATGCTCTGGGTATGGTTTGGTCTTGACGGGACGGGCATTCAACGATCCATAGACTTCCACTGGCTTCTAGGACCTATCCTCATGGTGGCTTTCGCATTTCTGGGAAATACGCTCTTCCTTACTATCTTGGTGTCCATGCTCTCTACTACGTTCTCGACAATCGTCTCGAATGCTACGGCTGAGATTCAATTCCGTCGCGCAGTGTTGACGCTAGAAGGAGTGAAGAGTGACGCCATATTTTCGTATCAGCCACCTTTCAACATCCTCGCTCTACTGATCCTCCTTCCTCTCAAACAAGTCCTCACACCTCGCTGGTTCCACAAAATAAATGTAGCAGCCGTCCGCACACTCAATGCACCACTGTTGCTCATTATTGGCTTCACCGAACGTCGCATCCTCTGGTCTGGGATTCGGCGCCAAAAAGAGGCGGAACAGCTCCCCAAAGCGCCGCATGCCCGAGTTGGGCTTTGGGACTTCTCGCGAGGCTTCTCAGTATATGGTGACATCCAAGCAGTATTTGACGCTGAGCCACCGCAAGAGATCGAAGATGAGATCGAGGCGGATGACGATCTGAACACACATATACGGGCGTTCGAACAAGAGTTTGAGGGACCATCGAAGGGAATTGAAAATAAGGATAAGGATGAAGCAGGGGAGATTCCGAGGCCTGGGTTGAAGAGAACGATGACGAGCAAGAGTATGAAGAGCAGGAGGGACTCAGTGATGCCGTTTGAGGGGATGTCGCAACGGATGAGAGATCTTTTGAATGAGGGGAGCGAGGATGAGGATAGTGTTGAAGATATGAAGAGTAGACTTGAGGCGTTGGAGAAGAGCACAGGGAGGATTGAGGAGATGTTGGGACGGCTGTGTGAGGAGTTGGATGATGGACCTAGGAAGAGGAGTGAGAGATCAAGTGTGGCTGGTGGGCTGACGGGAACGTTGCATGATTTAGATAGGAGTGGGACCGCAGATCTGGATGAGTAGTTTGTTTTCGTTTTTGTACACTTGTATACCACATATTTCGGAACTAGGTTTCATAGATTGTAATTTTGATTGGATCCAACAGGTCGAGAGCACGAGTGTTTCGCCATGTCTCCTCTTGATTAAATTTACTTAGCCTTTGAGTCTAAGCAGAAGGGGTTTCAGGATTTCAGGTTTGATTCGCATTGAACAGAAAGTTGAAGGCTTGATCGTTCAAATAGAGTGAGCCACTTGGATTTCTGATTTCATTCACTCTAATACTGAAGAATATTAGGGTTAAATTCAGGGGGACATTCGCTTACGCGAAGGAAGAGCTGATATCCTGAAAGCGACTCGGGATATTTTTCAATTGCTCAAACACAGAGAGCAATTCAATATCCAGTCATTCCCATGGTACGAGAGATTCAAAATCCCTATTTTCAAATGGCTCAATCAAGACCAGTGATTCAAGAGGCGGGAGGCGTCCGGCGAGTTTAGCCGAAGGTCACGTGACGACGCGGGTAAACGAAATGGCCATCGCGACACCCTTCTTCGACGAGACAGCAAAGCATCCCAGAACACAATCGTTCACAAAGATTCAATGATTCAAAAACGACCACAAATATGACAGCATCTAGCGCGAAAAAACGCGTATTTGAATCCGTCTTTGTCTCCCAACTATCCCCTCCCACGAATCATTCAGATCAGGTGAACGATCAGGTACACTGGGATCGAGCATGGCAAACCGTTACCCAAAAGCTCAATCTCCCACCCGTTCTCAACGATTCAGACCCCTTCAAATTATTCAAAGCCTTATCACCTGACCGGGCATTTGACGAAGCTCTCAAAGACCTCCTACACCATAAAATTCGCCTCCTCCAAGCCAGCCAGACACAGGACATCATCCTTTGGTATACGAATCATGTCCGGCGACACTACCTGCATAAGGTCTTTCCAATCGTTCAGAATTTGCGAACGATTCAAATTTCAGATCCAGATACTTGGGTCGGGCAATGCGTCAATATCCTCGAAGGAGCTCACCGCTGCTATTTTGAGCGTCTGAACCACCTACTCAGGCAGAGGCCGGATGATGCGCGGATCATACATAGGAATTTTCGTCTCAACCTCCATACTGTAGTGAGCAATTCAATTCCGGATAGGACAGCTGTGAAGGAGGTCACCAGAAAGCATGTATCAGCCATACTTGGTCCCAATCATTCAATTTCAGAGAACGATTTTCTAGGGCTAGTGCGGTCGTTGTCCGACGTCGGATTGGGAGGCGAGAAGTACATCCTTTTGAATCGTTCATAAAATCCAACGGTTGACATTACCTAGGTTCCAGATCATTTTCGCTGAGATAATGAACGATGCCATGAGGGAGCATGTCTACCAGCGCTGCGGTGGGCTTTGGGACGAGTCAATCCCTGAAGGAGTTTCAACGATTCTCCCACGGGCAGTTCAACATGCCTCACCGTCAAGATGTACTACGGATCTCTGCGAGTGGATCGAGAATCGATACGCCAAACTTGCTGTCCAGGTCTTTGAGATTCTCAACAATGCCAACGGCGTCAACGTCTCCTGGAGCCAAGTGGAGAAATGGAAGGAGATGAGCATTGGGCATCTAGGTTAGTCCGCTTTTCAGTCGTTCACTGGATTGAGCGATTCTATTTCGGGAATCCTGAGCATGATATTAATCGTTCATTAATTTTGAGCGATTGAGTCTGCGTCGTTCACTGGGATTGAAAGATTGGATGTCAATCTTTCATTTCGTTTGAACGATTACTGACTCGCTGGATAGCTATGCTACGCACGAACGAATTATTCGATATCGTAGCCCAATGGCCCAATTCAACTGGAGGATTGAACGACCTTCTGACAGGAATAACCACCCCTCAACGACGACTACGTCTTACCGACATTTTTACCTCAAGATTGAACGATCGACTACTCCATCCTGGAGCATCTACGCTTCAGATACTACAAACCTACATATCGATGATCCGATCTTTCCACGTTCTCGATCAATCAGAAGTCCTCCTGACTCGAGTTGCGTTCCCACTACAACTGTATCTATGCTCACGCGAAGACACTGTGCGAATTATAATCGCTGGCCTTCTTTCAGAGATTGTAGATGCGCAGGGTAATCCGGTCAAGCCAGGCGGGGATAGGCTTGTTGAACTAGCGTTGTTGCTGAACGAGGGCTCTGGGATAGGCAGAGCGGATGATGAGGAGCTAGATTGGCATGATTTGGAGTGGGTGCCAGATCCCGTAGATGCTGGCCCTGGCTACAAGAGGTCTAAAAGGGTTGATATTATTGGGACATTGATACGGGGCTTGGGCTCACAGGATGTCTTTATCAAGGAGTTCCAGAATATTATTGGAGAGAATTTGCTTAAACAGGATGGAGGATTCGAAAAAGAGGTTAGTTTGCCATTTCCCCTGGGTGGATCTTTCATCTATAAATCGTTTAGATCTTGTGAACGATTTGGAGGGTGGACGGAACAATGGGGGGACGTCGTTGGGGCGGACCTTGTCTCAGCGAATTGCTCAGAATCAGTGAACGATTCGAAGGAGCCGATGCTGACTGTTTGACAGATCAAGGTCCTTGACCTACTCAAAGCCCGATTCGGCGAGGCGCCCCTTCAGAGTTGCGAAGTCATGCTCAAGGATATACAAGATTCCGGACGGGTTAACCATACCATAAGACACAATCAACAACTCGATCTGGGCGATCGAGAATCCAAATCAGTCCCAGAATACCCCTCGTTACATGCAAAAATACTATCCAGGTTATTTTGGCCTCAGCTACACGACGAAAGCTATCGGATACCCGACGATATTACAGACCTCCAGAAACGCTACGAACAAGGTTTTGAATCGCTCAAAACTTCTCGCAAATTGACCTGGCTTCATGCCCTCGGTCAGGCTACAGTGGAGCTAGAGCTGAGCGACCGCACCATTGTCGAGGAAGTTCACACCTGGCAGGCTACGGTGATATGGGCTTTCGAAAGCGATGAACCAGGCGATGTAAGGCGGAATGTTGAACAACTTGTTCAATCGCTCGAAATGGATGAAGCATTGGTACGAAGCGCTCTGAAGTTCTGGGTCAACAAGCTCGTCCTACAAGAGACCTCCACAAAAGACGTCTTCGTCGTCCTCGAGACTCTCAACCAAGAAGACCGCGCCCGTTCAAATGCCCAAGCCGCTGCCGGGCCGTCCAAGAGTGTTGATGAATCGCTCACCACGAACGAGGGAATCACGCCGGAGAAGATGCAAATGTATTGGCAGTTTATCCAAGCAATGCTCACAAACTCGTCGAGTCAGATGCCCCTGCAGCAGATTGCCATGATGCTCAAGATGTTGATTGCAGATGGGTTCCCTTACAGCAACGAAGAGCTGCAAGAGTTCCTAGGATGGAAGGTGCAATCGTGTGAGCTGGAAGTCGTTGGCGGGAAGTATAGGCTTAGAAAGTGATACCCTAGATGCGAAATATGAATCGTTCATTAAAATTCAGCAATTGTGGTTGTGATGTCCGGATCCGAATTTGAATCGTTCATGACAATTGAACGATTAAAAATTCGAGGCTTTCAAATTCCTCGTTTCAGCTCAGCAGTTTCAATTATTCAGTTTTCGTCCGTATCCAGCTTCAGCAGCTCTGGTGGTTTTGTCTTTGATCGCTCATTAATATTGAGCCAGTGAGGTTCTGATATTCCACGTCCCGTGGTGGGTTGAACAGACGAGGTCGTCGTGGCGATTGAGATTTGGAGTCTGGTCCATGCATGAATCCTCCAAATGGAAACTAATTCGATAACTTTGGGAGCACCAAATGGTCTTGTATTGCTTCTAGACCCTTTAATTTCAATCGCTCATACAGACCCGAATGCTTAGACTTGAGCTCTCCACGAGCTCGCGAAGTGCTAAGAGAGGATGAAATGTGAAATGAGGAAATCAGAGACTACAACTCCCGAAAATAGATTATAGAGGAGGTGTGAAAGATGCAAAGAGAAATCTGAACAGCTGAGTCCTGTATTGAGAGTCAAAACTGGGGAGCTGGAAGTTGGCGGGGGCAAGTACAGGCTTCCTCAGCCATTGCTTCGCAGTCTAGATCTCACTGCATCCTCAAGTATTTTTGCGCCCATGTGAATACATTTAAATGTTCATAACAGCTTCAACATCAGCTCAGAGATATTTCCAAATCTATACTAAATAACAAGTTGCTGCGGGATGTTCTGCACCGTCATGGTCCCGATGCTTGCACTCAGCAGCGGACGAAAAAAACCATGTAAGAAAACATGGAGGAAAGCTCAAGCGAATTTAAATAGCTCTTCAGATTTCTCAGACGTTCAACAAACCCAAAGCACTGAGAAAGTGAGTCGAATGGCCCGGACTCACGTCATGACTATCAAAGGGCGTATACAATCACATATCATCCCAGACTTGACGTGCTGAGCGATAGTGATGAGATGTCCTTCTGATATATGCTTTGAATGTGCAGCCCCGTGAATTTGACAATGAATGCGGAGTAGGTGATTCAACCCTTTCCGTCTTCTCTCTAATCAGTGATTTGATAACTCCTGTCTTTTGCCAGTATCCCAATTGATCACTTGCACAGGGTGGCTTGGCTTCATTCACACAGCTGGTTTGAGGAATTATTATCGGCATTTTCGTAAACCCCAATTTCCAGAGCTATGTACCATTTCATTATATTGTGTCCTTCGTTTTCAAACACATCTTGGCATCTCCGAGACTTAGACTCAGAGACATCACTTTGAATCCTTCACTCTCCCTGAACGATTCAAAATCTCACCGCATTCAATCACTCAATCTCCACGGACTCTCAAACCCGAAACTGAGTAAAAACGCTCTTATTCCATTCGGTGATTATGGGAAGCAGTGAAGCAGATTGAGTGCTAGAGTATCTTGTCTTCTGTTTCGTTCAGGACGGCAAGTCCATTTACTGACTTCACTTCAACGCTTAAATTTGATCCCTTCACAGGCCGAGTCAGAAGAGGCCAATTGCTTTGCTGGCCCACGGGGAAGGAGTTATTGAAATCTCGTGGTCCTAGCAGTAGGTCATAGAAATCGGGATGATGAATGAATCGTCCAAAAGGAAGAAGTTGAACGATTGAGAACAGAGGTGAGGACAATAGAGAGATCACTGGAAAATATGAGACCGATTTCAAAGCGAAAAATTCTGACACTTAAATTGAAGATGGAGATATCGTTGAAGATGTGGACGATTCCAAGTACGACACTAACGTTTCGACCCTCAATTGAGGAATCTCTCAAACTGTATGAACAGTTCAGAGAAAGTACCTGGATACTCCAGTCACCAATGAGGATGTGGAATTGATCGAAAATTGGTTGGACAATTAAGGACAGGATCCTGGACTCTATCCAAGTATCGGCTTGATAGTACATCATCATCAATTAAGACGTGAAGTTGGGGGTACAGGTCTAACTTTCCATCTGGACTCCACTGTTAATTGAGCGTATGATGTGTCGACTTCGAAAGGTACATACCCTCTGGCGCTGCGGGGGACTACTTAATTAAGACGAGAATTGTTTCCTTTTTGGCAGCGTCATGGATCAGAATAAAGGACCCAAAAAAAAAGGGAAGAAACCCAGAAAACTTAACTATAATTAGCCCACCCACCCCGTCCATAAAGAATATGAATATGATAGAAGACGACGCTACAACAA